>JAQFZO010002276.1:0-12621 GCA_034695885.1 Geophilus flavus
ATGTGATGCACCTGCGACGCCTGATACCCAACGATCACGCTCGATACCACCTATTCAAGTACAAACATTCGTACAATTTGATTTTTAGTCTGTAAAATTAATTAATTAAATTAATATTACATTATAAATACATAAAAATTTATAATTTTCTTCGACCTTTCGACTGCCGACAGTAAATTTTGTATTCTGACTTGCATCATCGATAAAACTCCCTCCAAAGTTTCGATTCCAGTTGCTTGAGACAATAAATCTTCGTAATGTGTGGAAACCTGTTACAAATTTACAACAAATTTATTAAAAATTATATTTATAGAAATAAGATAAAGCTTCATACATGATTTAATAATTCTTTGTCGAGGATTGCGATGCCTGATGCTAATTTTGGTAGTAATTCTGATACCAAAGCGCCTTGTAATGATTGTGATGCGAAGTTTTTTACTTGAAATTCAGTCTTTAAAAATTGACTGAAAACATCTGAAACATGGAAAAAGGTTTTAAATTTGTTCAAAATTTTTTTAAATACATATATAATTACCATCTTGCTCCAATTTTGCTAAAGATGATGACGATTCCATGTTTGTTTACGCTCCACGTTTAAACTCCTACGCCTAAAGACTGAGCGACTTCCACAATTTTTAATGAGAGTCAGATAAGATCTAGAATTATTTATTCTAAAACAACTTAGGATATTTTTTAAATCCCTTTCTATAATTCTCTCTTACTTAATCATTAAATAGTAAAAAAAAAATTAATCCGTTCTTACATAATAATCAAATTCCAGTCCACTTCCAACCCTATGACTCTCCCGCGCCACCTATCGGCAAAAAACGTAATTTTTATCGACTCGTACAAAAGTAACCTAGAAACAGAACATGTCTATCACCTTTACCTGTCGAAGCCAATCACAGGACATCACAAGCGCCATTTTTTAGTCATCTGTTTTTGTAGGCGTATTAATGTCCACGATTAGACCGGCTTAGCTCGTAGTTAACCATCGATATGTCACATCAGACCGGAATTAAAGGTTTCTAAATATTTATACATATCAAATCAATCTTTATTTCACTTATTAAAACCCTTACACACAACAAAATCGACACAAAAACCCCAAATATCAATTAAATACCAATCGAAACCCAATTTTGAACATGTGTGTGCGCTCATTACTCATATAAATTTATTTCTATTTCCAGCAAACGAAAAACTCAGAAATTTCTTCGGAACATGCCGGGAAGGAAACATACGATTAATAAAAGTGGCAATCGAAGACGGTAAAAAAAATGTTTAAATGTTAATAAAATTTTTGTATTTAAAAAAATATTTTTTCGAATTACAGAGCAACTGATACTCGGTGATTACAAAGAATCAAACGGTACCTGGGAAGATGATATCCTTTTAAAATAAAAAATATATAAATAATAAATTAAAAAAAATTATTTTATATTAAATTAACCTGTTTACATTATAACGAACTAATTCTTCCATCGATCGAGTCTTCGCAACCTTGTTATATTCTCTACCGGTTAGATAATAAGAACGATACAGGATATGAATGGTTATTCATCAGTTGGTCTCCGGATACGTCACCGGTGAGTGAAATAAATTCAAAAAATTATTTTATTTATTTATTTCAATTTTTAATTTCAGGTTAGACAGAAAATGCTTTACGCTTCGAGTAAAGCGACACTTAAAATCGAATTTGGGACGAGTCAGATTAAAGATGAGCTTTTTGGATCTGTTAGAGTGAGTAAATGTTTGTTTTTATTGGTGGAAATTGGATAATAAAATTTTTTTCTGTGTTTTTTTAGGAAGATATTACGTTAAACGGTTATAGAAAACACAAACAATGTGCGAATGCACCGGGTCCGATGACACTTGCCGAGGAAGAATTGGAGTTGATAAAAAAGAGCGAAGTTGGAGTTGAGATCGGGATCGATACGAAACACCAGACGATTCAGGGTGTTGTTTTTCCGATTTCTGACGATGTTATTAATAAGTTGTTCGACTTTAAAGAAGACAAAATTAATTATATACAAATGGTAAAGATTTTGTTGAATGATTATGTCGAAATGGGACACTGGATGTATCGCGAAAAACGTACTGCAAAATGGCGAAACTGCGAAAAGAAAAAAAATCCAAAATTCCTGAAAATTTGCATCTAGGGTGAAAAAAAACACTGAAGCTGTGTAAATCGATGTATAGTTAGTTAGCTATTCAAGGAATTTTGGATTTTTTTTTAAAGTCCACTCTCAGACTGACCATCACATAAGAAAAGTGAATGAAAATTAAGTTACTCCATCCAAATGGTATTTCAAGTCTCTGTTTGTTATTATGTCACGAATTTCACATGTCGCGATACTTAAATTCGCAAAATCATCTAATTGTGAGATTTCTAAGTCGCTGTTAAAGTTCGCTGTTAAAGTATTTGGTTACATAATTTTCGAGGTCGCTGTTTAGCTCTTTTGTGGTACATCCTTTCCCGTGATATCTACGTCCAGCATCGAAATAATCAATTTTTTCCACTTTATTTAAATTTTTTCCGTTTTATTTTATTTTATTTCATTTCATTTTATTTTATTTTAATTTTTTTAGACCATCGATTTGGAAAAAGAGCAAATCAACCTCGAGAAAAGTGCTGGCGATATGGATGTGATGCACCTGCGACGCCTGATACCCAACGATCACGCTCGATACCACCTATTCAAGTACAAACATTCGTACGATGGTGATCTTACAGTCAGCACTGGTGGGTAATGAAAATAAAATTCACACGAAAAAGAAGAAAAAAAATTTCTTTGAATTTTCTTAAATTTCTCTAAAATCAATTTTTTTTTCTAGTTTTTATTTATTCAACGCCGGGTTATAACTGTTCGGTGAAGGAAAGAATGCTGTACTCGAGTTGCAAGAGTGAATTCATCAACATAATCGAGAAACACGTAGAAATCGAGATAGTTCGAAAGGTTTATTTTTTTTTATTTTTCAGTAAATTTTATTTGAGTGATGACTAGGGAGAGGACAGTTATTTAAATAAATATATTTTTCTTGCCATAAAACATTGAAATAAGTACAGAAATAGTCAAATCTCCTACCGTAGACCCTATTTAGATGGTTTTTATTTTAAATATAAAAAAAATTTTGCTCGTTAGTAAATATTTGGCTTTTTTTGTCCATAAACAAATATTTCGGGGTTTCTGGCCCTCCAATATCTAATTTTAACTAAATTTCAGTGAATAAAAGTAGTGACTGATGGAAATACACGTGCATGATCAAAAATATTTTAGCAGGAGATAAAAATGAATCATTAGACGAATTAAACCTAGCAAAAGTTGCATCGATCACATCCCGTGACTCGGAACGTAGTTTTTCACACCATAAATCTTTACTAAGGTCTAATAAGACTGACATTACCCGTGAAAACTTAAAAAAGTACGTTAAAAGCCATTTTAATCAAATTATTTGAAATTGGGTGACGTAAATTTTAAAAATATAAATAAATATTTCACTGTTTTTGGTAAATATAATACTTTTTTTTCTTAAATGTGTATTTAAATATTTTGACTGATTTTAGTAAATAACTATCCGCTTCCGGATTTTAGATTTTATTAATATTTTCTGTTTTTATTAATTTTTGATAACAAAATTTTTTTTTTTAAATTTTCAGATCGAAATCGACGACGCGGAAGACTTAACTGAAGAGTTCCTCATAGACGAAATTCACCCGAAACTAAACATCCACAAACAAAAATTCCCAAAACCAAAGGGCCCGCCTAACAGAGGCGCACGGCGTATCACAAAACTAAAACCGGAAACGAACTCGCTGGACGACGTTTAAACCGATTCGTAGTTTAGAAATTAGCGTTTTAAAACTACGTATTTTACGGCAAAGCACTTTACCATTATATTCTATGAAATATTCTATAAATTTTGTTCAGTTTACATAATTAAAAAAGACCGTACAAAGTACTAAATACATGAAAAATGGAATATGTGCGTTTTATAATTATGTAAGGATTGTTCCTGTATTTAATGAATTTTGGTTGATTAATTATTGTATACTTGAGATAATAGTTACTACTGAGTAATTTTTAGGGTTAAGATAAAAATGAATTTTTAGGGAGGTGGGAAGGGGGGAAATTTTTTTTTTTGGGTATTTTTTTGGTAGTGTTTAAATTTTTTTTGTTTCTTTTGAGTAAATGCTCTGTATATGCCTTATGAAATTTTTGCTAATATTTTTACATGATTAAAATTCATTTCCATCATGGAAGTGGTGTTTTCATTGGTACCGTAGTAGTTTAGGGATCATGAAGAAATTTTAATGCAATTTTAGTGACCCGATGTCTTGTGATTTTATAGGTATTGTTTTTGCTCGTACTTTGGAATTTATTAATATTTTCTGTTTTTGTTCATTTCTAATTTTTTTATTTTAATTTTTTTCAGTGAATCTAACTATACTCGTAATGGATCATCATACGATTGAAAATTTTCAGCTTGATGAAAAAAAGGTTGTGATTTGTATAACTATAGGTCGAATTTCATAATAACGAACTCGTTTAAACGAATTCCTCGATATAACGAATTTGACTAGCCCCTAAGAGTTGGTTGGTTATACAAAAGCTCGACGTCAAAATTGGCAAAAAGAATTATATTGTACGGAACTTCAGATCGAACCTCGATATAACGAACTCGAACTAAAATGCTTTTCTTTATAACGAGAGTTTTGTTACATTGGGATTTTTTTTTTGCATTGCATTAGTATGAAATGAACCCAATCAAGAAAATAAGAAAAATAAAAAAATTCGTTTTATCGAGGACTTCGTTATAAAAGAGTTTGACCGTCTATATAAAATATTGCTGAAGGCGTTTGATTTCATGGGCGGATCCAGGGAGGGGGAAAGGGCGATCGCCCTCCCCCACCCTTCTCCAAGCTTAAAAATCCCAAAAATCTTCACAAAATTTGATGAAGTTTTGAAGAATCGTTCAAAATCATTAGAATCTTCATAAAAAATCATTCAAAATCTTCATAAAAATCTTCTTCAAAATTTTCCTGGATCCGCCCATGTTTGATTTTAGTTGTATTCTTTTTATTTGGCAGGTGATGTAGAAATCGCTTTACGCAAAATGTGACAATGCCTTACCTTACCTGCAATCTATAACTACAGAATCTGTTTTACGACACTATTTTCAAAACAAAAGGTAAAAATGATAAAAACTTACATTTTACTTTCTTAGTTATTATCCAAATTTAGTTATTTAGTAATTACTGAAGAATTTCAACCATGATTGATTAAAAATCAATTAAAATTCTTAGTTACGTAATTCCTCTAGTTTGACTTTCATATTAATTTTCTAAAGTTAGAAAAATTTATTTTTATTTTTCTATTGTTGGTACCAGAAATTAGGAGGGTTCGCGAAGATGCTTTCCAGCGTAGCAAATTGATCTGAGCATGCTCAGTAGCGCTGTGTATCAACTTCCTGGGGGCAGAAATGGAGGTCACGCAATTTGCAAAGTGGACTGTTGTTGGCCTAAAGAAATATTTGAGTGATAGAGGCATACAGGTATCAAATAAAAGGAAAAATGAACTCGTATCACTGGCAACAAACAGTAGGGATTTAAATTTTCCTACTGTACAAAATACTTCTGAGAAATATTAATCCAAACTCGAAGTTAAAAAACGGACCGTGAATGGAGTGATATTTCCTTCAATAAGTACTATAAAATTTAAAAAACACCCTGAGCAATTGCCTATGATTTCATTCAGGCATATCTCAAAATATTTAGTGGATAGAAATGCATCTAAATCACTAAGTATGGGATATGGTCTGTTTGAAAATGGGCACATTGATCAAGTTACAATGACAAACGCTTTGGAGGGATCACATTCTTATATAAGTGTAAGTAATGATTATTTTAAGTCAAAAAATAATATTAATAATCGTTTTTAATTTTTATAATGAAGTAAAGTCGTCAATGGTGATGTAAGTGTTTTTAATTATCACTAGTGGCTTGTAGTTGCATGATAATGACAACATTTTGGTGATGACAATTTTTATAAAATGTGATAGTTTTAAACCGATTAGTTGTGACTTCTTTAGATTGGACTTTTTATTTTTTATATAGGCAACTTGTGTTCCAGCACAGTTGTAAGGTCTTTAGATTGGATTTTATTTTTTTTTATTTTTTATATAGGCAACTTGTGTTCCTGCACAAAAAGTTAAAAACCAACCATATAAAGTTTGGATAATTGTGCAAGAAAATGGTGAAATACAATCTTCTGATTGTACATGTCCTGTGTAAGATTAAAAATAATTTTTTTTTTAAATTTTTAGTGGTGATGGTGCTTGTAAGCATGTAGCTGCATTATTATATGCGCTAGAATGGCACGGTCGTGCTTCACCAGCTATTTCTTGCACAGAAAAGCCGTGTGAATGAGTAAAACCATCGGAAAAAAATGTTGAGCCAACACTCGGCCATACAGTTAAAATTCGGAAACTTGAATTTGGTAAAAATTCAGAAAGCAGTCAGGGAGCCCACTGGACATCGTACAACCCTGCCAATGAACCTGATGAGAGCCAAACATTTTTGGAAGCAGTAAAAAGTGGACTCCTTCACTTACAACATAAGGCAGTCGTACTGTCAAGCATGATGGTTACAGAAAAAAATATTAAAAAAGAGAATTAACATTTGGAAACTCTTTCTGATATTGCTGCAGAAATGAAGAAAAAGAAAATTCCAATGAAAGATTTTTTTGAAGTTTTAAAAGAAAAAATGACTTGACGAATTTATCCTGATGGTAGAAAAATCCACGAGAGGACAGACAGAGCGACAATGAAGCATGGAAAAAAATTCGTATTGGTTTTGTGAGGGTATCAATTGTGCATTCAATCAAGACAATGAAACCAGAAACAAGTCCAAAAAGAATGATTGAAAAAATTTTAGGTAAAGGACCTAATTTAGATCACTTGCCTGCCATTAATTGTACGGTAGAAAGTATGAGGCAGTTGCAAGAGATCTTTATATCAATTTTATTAAACAGGAACACACCAATTTTAATTGTAAGATTCCTGGTTTAATAATTGATAAAGACTTGAAAATTTTTGCAGCATTACCAGATGGTCAAATTACTTGTTCTTGTTTATGGTTATTGGAAATTAAATGCCCCTACAGTTCTAAAGATGTGACACCAGAAATAGCTTGTAAGGATAACAATTTTATGTTTTTGGGACGATAGTAAAGGTGAAATCAGCCTAAAAAAGACTCACCCGTACTACACTCAAATTCAAGGCCAAATGGCTGCAGCAAAAATAAATGTTTGGGATTTTGTTGTGTATTGTGGGGGTAAAATTTCTATAAGCACAGTTGCATTTGATGAATTGTTTTGGAAAAATGTAGCCGAAAAAACAACTCAATTTTTTAATAAGTGTACTTCCATTTTTATTTGAAAACAATACAGTGTAAAGTGATTATTGACAATAAACTAAAAATACAGTGTTCGATGCATCGTTTGTAGGTCCTAGCATAAACATACCACTGAAAACGACAACTTCAACATTTTCTTACCTTATTTTTTTAACCTGGCTGTCCATTATTGTGTTTTAAGTCTATTTATTCAGTTAGATCAATTTTTTAATACCCATTTCTTGTAAATTACTGGAGAAACCACTAACATTATCACTGTGTTAACACAGTCTAATAGATAGACTGGCCTTCATATGGCCACTAGCGCCACTAGTGAGCAAAACCATTTTTTATCAAACAATCTCTATGAAGCTGGATGACCTTCCTAATAGATAGACCGTGGTGTTGGTGTTGGACATCAAATAACTTCAACGGTTTAAAGTGAAAAACATATACGAATAAGTTTACTACTGCTAGATTAAATAGTACTACATGTTACTGTTACAAAGGTTCAATCCAGAGTGAGGTAGAGGCGCATCGTACGGATAAAAAAGAAATTAATTTACCCACAATCCCCAAATAAACTCTAGCCTCCCTCACCATCCCATCAACACTCAATTAATCTCATACTCATTTCTTCCAATCAATCCTTCTTCCAACTTATCACAAAACTCACACTCGTGGATATCAACAAATACAATTTAAATACATTTTCTCCCAACAATTGATGCACATCAAGAGATGAACATTTTCAATGCCTATGGGAAAGTTCGTAAGTTACGTCACTCTTTGAGCAGGGAGGGGGTTTCATGCGACCATGACAGGTGTGACGGGGGAAATGGGCGAAGGTGACAGCCATCATGTCATTAAGAATTAAGGAAAACCCATCCACTTCTGTAAATGTACCATCGTCGCTAATAATCTTAATTGACAAATGTATGGGAGGTGTTTGGAAAAATAAGGAATTAATAAAAATATCACCTTTTTAGATTTTTTAAATGGAAAGGGGGGGGGGGGGTGAAAGGCTCCAGAAATTACAATTTTTAGTGTAACATAATTTACGACCGACCCACATACGTGGTATTTGTTGTCGTGCAATGTGCACACGATGCAAGAACGCATACACGTGAAACTATAAGCATTAGTAGCCATACTTAAATATATGCAAATAAGCAAAGAATCTCAAAATGTAGGGATCACCAGCAACAAGTGCAATGTAAACAATCCACTAGACTAGACTAGTCTAGTGGGCCCTTCTTATTTTGTCTGGCACAAAAGAGTCGATGGACCATCCGTTGCCGGAAAATCGATACTCATCCGTTTTAAAACATTTCTGGACACGAAGTGGAAAATTTCATCCGTTACCTTCCTTCTTTCTTTCCTTCAACGACCACAAATTCTTCCATTGTTATTGTGACTTGCGACAGACGTCTGACATTATTAAACTAATGAAATAACGATTTAACGTTGTTTGACATTATTGATCCTCGCTCCTAACCAAATCTTCTATTCAATTACCAATAGAGGAGAGCTTTCGAACAGCAGTAGCACGATGACATTCATACACAAATATTGACTTAAATGTGAATGGTTGCACAGAATTGTCTGCTTTAGAAATTGGATTTACTTTTCACATGTCTAGTTTGCTTTCGAGTCTGCTGCATTGCCTCTCTCTCTCCTTCTGGGAAGTTTTTAATGTCTAATGCATTTTGTTTGGTGGCGAAGGAGGCCACAAGCTACAGTAGTAAGTATGAGATATAACCGATGACCTCGAGTATGGTATGGTATGGTATGGTAGGATGAAATGTAAATAAAAGATTTTCGATGCTACTTTTCTGACTACATTTACAATATGATGAGTAAAATAGTTCTGGGTGGAGGATTATTTATTCACTCGTTGCTTTTGCTACACCTGACCTGGCCTGTAGATATTGTAGAAATCCTTGTCGGTAATAGGAATTTGTGTATTTTATTTCCGAGTTCATTGTTTGTTCTTCGTCGGGTCCTGTATTTTTGCTTTTGCTGCTGATTTCTACCACAATTACCATATTTGTTTGGAACAGAAGGCATGCTACTATGCCAGTAACCGGCTAGTTTCTCCAGTTTGTTGGATAATTTGAGTCAAAAAATATCATACAGTAGTCAAAATTGTTTCTACAGGGTCCTAAAGAACATTAGGGAATTTGATGATTAGTTGTGTGATAGTTTTGAATCACAATTCTAATAACAGATGGTATTACTCACAGTTAAATGATTTTTGTCAACTCTCGATATCTTTGTATTCTTATTGGTCACTTGTATAATTTGATGTATTACTCTCACTATTCGTTTTCACAAAGTAAACCACGCCAATATTGTGTTCCAATCAGTTTATTTATTTATTTATTTCACAACATTGAGGGACTCACAAATACAAAAACAACAAGTAATAAACGGAAAGGATGGAAATTGCGACGTGGAACATTATTCAAAAATGACTATTAGCGCTTTATTGAAACGGTGAGTTTCTCCAGGGTGCTGATAATTCGGAGAAAACAATACTGGACTTATTAGTTAAAATTTGGAAAAGCTTGCTTTTACTGGCTTGCATCTGTTAGGAGATAATACGGTATTACTACTATACTACTGGAGATATTGAGGGTGTTTTTGTGTGAACAAAAAATTTCATATTCTCGTAGCCAAAAATGGTTGTAACATTCAGGACTGCATGGGATCGAGTGGTTTATGAGTTATGACTTAAAGGTACAGTATGGGACTGGATGGGGATGAAAATTTCAAATGCCAGATGGACCGGAAGTCTGGTGTCAGACAAATAGCTTCCAAACATGTGTGCTTTGTGTTCGTGTTGTGATAAATAAGAAAAATTACAAAACTGCAATTCAATCAACAAATTTTAACGATAAAGTAGAAAATGGATTAGATTTATTAGATTTATTTTTACTTTCTAAAATTATTCCATATTTAAGATATGACGAGGTAAGATCATGTTTAGGCTAATTTTGAGCTGCGATCGACTTTTCTTCTCTATCTATAATGAATGGTTCGCAAATAGAATAACGATAACCTTGAATACCAAATCTGATATCATATCACCATTAGATTCGTTACACCCAACTTCCTATTTGACTTTGTCGTCGTTGTTGTTTGTTCCTAACTATTACTTGCACTGATTCTGGCATAATTGAGAGACCCAGACTTTAGTGAGAGCACACCGAGGTTTCATTATAAAGTTATATATAATATGTATTATACAACCTGTCTGTCTGTCTGTAACTCTGCTTGTCTGGCTTTATATTTTATAATTTTTACACAATTTATCATTTCATGTTTTAGTTTGAGAAAGTCAGAATTATAAAATATTAAAGCCGGAAAACCAAGACTTAACTTACATGTCAGAATAGGTACGTATAAATTTATAAGAAACATCACACTTTGCACTTTTTATGTAGCAGTGTTTGCAATGTTTATGAATTGACGTTTCTTTGCTTACCTACTGTACTGTACTGTACTGTATTGCGCAGATATTTTCATTTATTTCGCTCGATCATGGTAATAATTTTAATTTTTTCACTCAAAGTACAGCTTCTCTTTCTCTTCAGCTTTATCGCTGTCTTTGGTTGTGCCATGATGGTGTCATTAATTTCACTATTAATTCCACTAGAAAATCCCAAAAATTATGGGAGCTTAATGTGTCCCTATGGGGGCTCCTTTGGGGGTCTTTTCGAAAAGAAAGAACGACTGGTAGTAATAAAACTGGAGAAAAAGTTTTTCATTCGCTAACTGCAAAGAAAGTCTAATTCAAAAAATTGATTTTTTTTTTTTGTATTAAATAAGCTAAGCTAACCCAATCCAATCCAATCATTACCCTAATTTGTAATCTGGGTTCAAGAACATTCATTCTCAGTAAAATTTCAATAAAAACGCAAGAAACACGTGATTAATGAATGCGAGTCCAAATGACACGTTAGGTTAGTCGGCGTCGACATTGAATTCGTTCGTCGTATCAAACTTGTTACCTAATCCTTTATCACCCATCAGTGAGTGCATGTTGTTTCTTTCTTGCTTGAAAATTATTTGGCTGGAACTGGATTTTTGATCTATTGTATCTCGAATGATCAGTGATGTGAAAATTTTACTACATGTGTCCAAGAAAGTCTTCGCTTTAAGCTCATAGCGCTCACAATACATCCGCATTTGCGAGTGAGTGGGTGAGTGATTTTCGAAAAAATCTCATGCGATTCCAAAAAGTATCTTATGAAAAATCACCAACATACACTTAAACTTAGTAGGTACGCTTTCCTAGCTATTTTTCTGAAATTCACTCGCATGTCAATGTGTCTAATTTAGCTGCTATTTCCATTGGTACATGATGATAAATGAGATGTGTACGTACGTACGTACGTACATGCTTTGTATGTTATTGCAATTATACATTGCACATGCTGCTGCCAGCTATAGATGGTTCTTAGTATTATTTAAAACAATTTAAAGCTTTTGTAGAAGATCATGTAATGCTACCGCAAGACTTGTGTAGATTGTATTTAATTTCTTTTGCCACCTGGTCTGGTGGCAGTTTTATGTATTAATTTTCTAATGGCTGAGAAGATGATGTTGGTTCATTAAAGTTCTCTTGGATTTTATTCATGGCATCACCATTACACGACACCAGCACTGGGCTTTTCTCTTCTCACTCACTCACTCATAGCTACTGGTGAAATCTTTGATGTCTTTTGTCCTAGCCAACCAGAATAAAAGAAAGATTGAGTATGGCCTCTCAACACTAGTTTATGTCCAACACTTTGTGTGTACCTTCTTCACACTAGGCCAGGCTAAGATGTAAGCTAGCTTGATTTAAGCTATATATATGTATGCATTTGCACCTGAATTTTAAAACTAGCTTTGAAATTTAAGCTAGCTTAAATTTTGTAGTGCGAAGAGGAGGATATTACAAAGCTGCCACTGCTGCATCTTGGAAAATAATTTCATTTAAATTTAAATTTAAATTTAAAGGGTAAATTTA
This sequence comes from Geophilus flavus, assembly GCA_034695885.1. NCBI lineage: Eukaryota > Metazoa > Arthropoda > Chilopoda > Geophilomorpha > Geophilidae > Geophilus > Geophilus flavus. The sequence goes on from JAQFZO010002276.1 coordinate 12,417, forward strand.
GACTTTCATTGCCTCACGACTTTATTACCCCATTTACTTTTCACCTGGTTCACAAAGTTTAATTAACCGTGAAAACTGGTTACATCCTCCTCCAAATGTTGGATGACTTCCATATAAAACAATGTAAATTTCTGTGATGAGTTTTCTTCTTCTTTTTCCCATTAAATTTCAATGCTATTTATTTTCTGATGTTCCATCTGCTACT
>JAQFZO010002277.1:0-12620 GCA_034695885.1 Geophilus flavus
TTCAATCCTGTTTTTTTCAAAATTATGCCATACTAAAGATATAAAGTAACATCATTTCTAGGCTTATTTTGAGGTGCCCTTCAACTTTCTAATTGACTTTTTCATTCTATCTATCACGGTTCTCGAGATAGAGTACAGATTACCTTGAAGCTGAGGTCAAAGGTCAAATTTATCAATTTGATTCGCCACCCACTACTTCCTATTTAATGGCTGCAACAAAGTTTTGATAACTTTGCTTGTTTTTGAAATAAATGTCTGATTAGACTTATTTGAAACACTGTACACTTTTTAAAAAATCAATAAATTTTATAAAATGATAAAAAAGTTGATTTGTAGGTAAGAAAATTTGATGTTCTGTACTTTAATTTTATTTCTAATGCAATTTTTATTAACACATATCTACTTATCAAAGTTATTTATGACAATAATTCATGTCAAGATAAAAACCAGTTGAAACCAATTGAGAGTCATTATGCATAACTTAACTGTGCATAACTTCCCTTTTATTGCAGGTTGATGTCTTGTGCACATTTTGCTGACAATAGAAATGTAAATGTTTCTACAAATAAATTGTTAATCAGGGAATTGTGAATTTTGTAGTTAAAAAAATAAATTTTTGTAAAAAAAGTTTTTTTTTGTACTGTGTACTGAAAATCAATCATCTGAAAGTGATGCCAAAAAAAATGTTGAAAAGTAAATCCTGTCTTGAAATAAAAAAGGAAAAAACAGAACATTCGGAGTCATCGATTAACCGTCGACCGGTTGAGAAACTTTGGTATCAATGTGAATGTGAGTAATGTTTCTTTAGTTCTGTTATCTGTTTGAACGTTGAATGCATATCTGGGTATTAATATTTAAATGTGGAAAGAGAAATGAAAATTAGAGAAAGAAAATTTTTCATTTTTAAATCCATTTAAATTTATGCAAAATTGATGCAATCTTTAAATATTACATGATATTCAAGTAGATCTTGAGTCAAAGAAATTTATAACTATGAGAAAAAATCCTAGAGTATCTAGTTCACTGTGAAATAAAAATTACATGTGTCCAAAAAGTTTGGTGTTTTCAAAATATTTTCTAACACTTGACATTTGATTAAGGTTTAATGAGTATGAGGGTCATTTTCAAGGTCATCTTTACTCTAGCTTGAGAACCGTGTCAGATAAAGGTGAAAAGTCAATTAGAAAGTTGTAAAGCATCTCAAAATTACCCTAAAAATGATTTTACTTCATATCCTTAATATGGAATAATTTTGAGAAAAACCGGTGTAAAGCGTGTGAGATATCAGAGAAGCACGGTTTGGAAGATATCATGTTTTGGACATGCTGCGTGGACAATTGCAAGAATAATTAATTTGATTGAGTATTGTTTAAGCCTTTATATTGAGTTAATTTTATTTATTGCTAGGTACCTGTGTTATGTCTAGGACCCACTATCTAAAGGACTGGCAACACGGGAAAGTCAATGCTGTTTTTAGATGACGTCACAAAAGTGCAAGGGTAATGCTTGGGGGACAAACATGCCTCCTATTCACATGATGAATAAGTGCTTCCCGCCGCTTTTTGACTATTTCTCTTGATTCTTGCTTATTTTCCGATGGTTTTCATGTGATTTGTATATTGTAATATTTTAAATGTGTCATATTTTACTATATTTGCAATTCTTTTTTCATTAACATCACATCACCTTTTTCCATACATGGCATTATATTGTCTCTTGTCCCCCAAGAATCTACCACAATGCTTAGCACATAGGTCCGACCAATCACAGCATTGTCCTTACCCTCCTATGAGAACTTTGGCTGGTGTTGCCAATCCTTTAGATAGTGGGTCCTAGGCCAACGCGTAGAAATAATAGAAATATGCAACAATCCCGGATAATACAGAACGGTTGGCAATCCTTTGCGCTGGAATGCAACAACCATGCCACTCCATTCACAAGAAAACTAAAACATAAACTCGACATACCAATCTCATTCATCCCCTACTGTATAGCAAGCCAGACAAATGCTTTCAAACAAAATGCCATACTCTCCGCTGTGCGAATATTTTTTGTTATCATCATCATCCTCTTCTTACAGCTATTGATTTTCTGTATGGAGTTGTTTAACTTCACCATTTGTGTAGTTGAAAAAAAACTGCACTTTACCTTCCACCATCACTGCAATATTTATATCACATATGATAGTAATAAGTTCTCCCAAATGGCCTCTATTTCCTCAGGGCTGCACAAAGACCAATACCATGAAATGGCAGTGAAAAGGATCTTGTGTGAGAGACATGCCTTTGGGTAAAAGGTCCATCATTTTCTTGTATTGTTAGCATTAGTACCATCATGTGTGCAAATATTGCAGGAAAAGTTGCATCATCAACTCAGTTAATGATCAATAAACATTTTAAATGACTAATATTTATCTATGATCAACTATACCAATGCAGAAAGTTGTGTTTGAAGTTTTTAAAGTTTTGTTTGTTCTGTTGGATAAACTGTAATTGGAATCTGGGGGTTCAAACACTGCCCTGCAATGCCTGCTGTAGTGTTCCAACAATTTCCCATCATCAGTTGCTTGCTGCCCACTAGAATCTTTTGTCAATATTTTATTATCAGCCACTCAACTCTCATATTTGTTGTATTTCCACTGAAGTAAATTGGTTTGCACATGTTTATCCCATCAGATGGTATAGGCAGTGAGCTGTCAAGTCAACCAGCCTTGGAGAATCATTCGTCATTCCCCCGAATCTCATGCCAATCATCGGTTCTAACAAGCTGTGGGTCAACACCCTTTATTGATGGAGCAAAGCTGAAAGCACCTGAGGTTCACCCCCTTTAATACTTTCAGTGGATTGAATGTTGACAGAAAATGGCAGGGAAATGCCTCGTGCCTTTCAAAATGGGGAAATTGGAGTTTTGTGAATAAATTTTAGGAAATTTATCTATTCAGAGAAAATTAGTTTTTATCTTTAAGAAAAATTTGTTTATCTATTGTCCTGCACCACAAAGTTTGTGCTGTCATATTCTTATGCGCATAAAATTAATGTACAGTAAATCTTCTAATAGTGCACCCGCGCACTATTTGCAGAATTAAGTTTCCCCCGCGCTTTATTAGAGATCCGCGTATTAATCGATCGCGACAAAAAATTACATTCCATCCAGTCATTGTCCAATTCCGTACTCACAACTTTGGCTCCTGCTCCGGGAAGTCGGATTCATTTTTCCCAATGCGCGTTATAAATTACGCCAAATTCGAGTTCCAAACGTTGTCGTTTGCATTCCCGAATCGTACAAGTGTGATTCCAACATTTTTTAACTGCAGCTTCCCCAGATTTTTCTCTCGTCAATTCAAAAACTTGCAGATTAAATACGATATCGAATTTGCGACGCGCCATGTCGAGTCGCAGTTTAGGGAAAGTCCCGAATTATCCAGAAGTCATTCTCAAGTCGGGGTTTTTATTGTAATGCCCCGCGTTATAATAGAGACCCGCGCACCAACTGTAAAAATCAATTTTCCCCCACGGTTAAATAGAGACCCGCGCACAATTAGAGGATTTAGGGTAACTAACTAACAAGTAAGTGCATACGGTAGTCAAAATTAATTGTTCTGCGCATGGGCAATTTCTGTTTGTTTACAACTTCCAGAAACACAAATGGAATTGCGCAGCGAGTCGGGCAGCTATGAGGAATTGTTGTTATGCAGGGAAGTACCTTCCTTCACTATTGATTTGTTAGCCACTTCAAACTTTTTTCTGTAATTCTTTCCATCTAGCTGTTTGTAATGAGTTGGTTTTAAATACTGTAGATTGTGACTGCCATCACTCTTACAGTAATTTACTTCCACTGTTGCTGTATACGGTGAGTTATGGCAGTATAACTTAATTCTGCTATTTATTTCCAGCAAATAAATATTGCATTTGCAGCGCTATAGATTACTTAAGTGAGAAATAAATACCGTACTAACGTGTGACCTCGAGTCGACTGTGTTTATTTTCATACCTGTGCCGGCTCTCGCATGCAGGACCGGCAATTTTCACAGATATTCCCGGGGTTTGGATTGTTTCGGGTGGTTTTTGAGAATTTTTTTTGGAGATTTTGAGTGGTTTTGAGTTGTTTTTGAGGCGTTTTAGAATGTTTTCCAAAGGTTTTGTATGATTGCGGGGCAGTTTGGGTCAATTTCGTTCAGTTTTGTAAGTTTTTTTGGAAATTCTATGTGGATTTGGGATGTTTTTGACGAGGTTTTGAGGGTTTTCCAAAGGTATTGAATGATACAAGACATTTTGAGTGAGTTTTATTCAGTTTTTTTGGTAATTTTTCTAGTTTTTGTTGGTTTTTTGTGGTTTTTACAAGTAATTTCAGCAACACTGGAAGAAAAACGCTATTTTTTTTTAAACATAGCGATCGCAATGCCTATTTTGGTGATACCAGTCACATCCGTAAAAATAGCGCGCAACGCAAAAAGTCATCGACATGAAATTACATCCATCAAACAACTTTCATACTGTACATCGCTACTTACACGTGACTGTTACACGCGTGGTTGCAATCAAGCCGTCATCACTTTGACATCGATAAACACCGGCATCCATCCAGCTGGCATTCCTCACTTGCAATTCGGAGGCATCTTTGGAACGTCGGATGGCCATCCTGTCCGACATGAAAGTAGCGTTGGGGAATCGGGACCAAACAACCTGCAAACAGATGCCAATTTAAATTTTATTGCCCAGTGGAGACGTCGTTGGCTCCTCGTAGGGAAATAAAGCTTTATGGCTGTATCGATCGTCAAGATGAGTGATACAAACAATTCCTCAACTTTACTGCTGTGTCTTTTCTTAGAAAAGGGAAGGGAAGGGACTTACGGGGACAAGGCCGTCGGATATTGGACAGGTGAGAGTCACATTGCTGCCAACTTCGACTGATTTATGGAAGAAAAAGTGCGCTCCGGTAAAGATCGATGTAAATATAAGGAGATAGACTGTCGTATAAAAACTGCAAAGAGATGAAAGTTGAGAATGAAAATTAGAAAGTTGTTTATGGAGGGTGTTCGCTGCCAAATAGGGGGATTGCATGTTTAATATAGGGTGTTCCGTGTAAACTGATTTTCCCACTTTGCCAAAATTGTAGAAACTGAGTTAATTAATTACTGTATTATGCCGCTTTAGGTTGTGGACCGTGGAAAATTAGATGGTTGTACGTTGGTTTTGACTTTGAAGATCATTTTCAAGGTTTTTTCAATTCTAAATTTTTCAGTGCTAGAAACTTGGCTTATATGCCGCTACTTATGCAATTACGTTACTATTTGTGTTTATACTGACGCAAGCGCAAGACGCAAGCGCAAGGTGTGTCCGCAAGAGATAAATGTGCAAATGCGAAGAACGCAAGGAAGATGCTTGTGGCAGCCATGTTGGGTCCCATTACTGTATACTGCTATTTACAGTCGCTTCTCCTTATTTTTGGGGGGTTTTGGGAGTTTGGGTGGTCTTGTATGGTTTTAAGGTTGTTTGGGGCAGTTTTGAAGAGTTTTTTTGCCTCTCAAAACCTCCAAAAGCCATTCAAATCCACGGTCCAAACAAAATAAAACTAGACAAAATCCATAAATTCCTGCAAAAAACTATTCAAAATTGCCGCCAAACCACTATAAAACCATGTAAAAACCACCAAAACCTCAAAACTTCCCATAAAATATGGGAAACCGAGTGAAAATAGCCGACTCTGAGACCCAACATTGCTGCTACAATGCTTCTTGGGGTTGTTGCTCAACAACCCTCGCCCACAGTGCAATGCGATTTGCCCACAATGCTGTGCGGCAAAATTATGATGCAGGGTATTGAAAAAGCCCTATACGCAACACGCAAGTGGCGGCCAACTACTCTCGACACGCGTCATATCTCTCAAATCCATGCTCGTAACAAAGTTCAGCACATTTTTTTAAAAATGATGGGCGAGGATCTGATAGGAGTTAGTAAGAAGATTTCCAAACAAGTCACCCTAAGACAATCGAGTGAAACAATGCCTGGGATGATGTCACAAAGAGTTTAAATCTGCATCCTGATTGGTTAAACCTTGCATCTTGCATAAGCTTATTCAAGTATATTATAACTATTATAGCTGCGTCTTGCATCTTGTACCTTGTGCCTTGTGTTGCGTCAGTATGAACACAAGTGCTAAGACAGCTACATCTTGTATCTTGTGTGTTAAAAAGGTAAAAAAATGAATAAAAAGTCATTTTATCTTTTAATGCAACTTTTAAAGTTTTTTTTTTGCTAAATGAGCTGCCAGTTTTCTCCTATTTATCTTTAGCTGGTAGTATTGAAAAAAAGATGATTTCCGGGTTCCAATGACACTGACATTACAAGAGGGTAAAAGAGTGATTTTTTCTTTTCGCAGTTGAACGCACCTATTGTCTGTGGCAGAAAAAGACAACTGTTTACTCGAGATTGGCCTTCAAATTGTGATCTAATTAAATCGTAAACACTGGCAACACTCATAAAATTAATTTCCTTACGCAATGCAACACTATACAAGTGTAGGTTGTTAGGAAACATTTGTTATTATGAGGTTTGGTTATGATTATTGTGTTGACAAGTTAGTTAACACTCTGCACGTATGATGGCTTAGAGTAGAATGAAACTTGGTTCCTGTGTTTGTGAGGAGGATCAGTTTTCTGGTCACGTGACTAGACGAAAGTTCAATGCCCCCCATTTGCAGGTAACATTATAACAAATAACTTCACTCTTTCCTTTATTACACTGTAGATTTTAGATTTTTATCCCCTAATTAGCAAAGAATAAATTTAAATTTACGTAAAGTTGCTTTCCAATTGACTAATTTGATTTGTAACGTCATTTGGATTATGGCATCATTTATTCATAACATCATCATCCCATTTGTTAAGCGGTATATTATTTGACCAAATCAAATGACGTCATAATTTCTTTTAATGCAAAAGCCATTCGAGTTAAAGTTATTTTAAAAATTGACCAAATTCATTTCTCACCAAGAATTACATGAGATACACAATACGTTATCAGATCCAGATGTTACTATACCATTTAACGCTTTTAACCTGTGCCGGCGGCAATTATTAGTGGTATTGCATGAAATTTAATTTTAATTAAAAGATAACGAATACTAATCACTGAATCCTGCATTCTTGCTTGCGCAGTGGCCACAGGCACTAGAAATTCAAAAGCCTAAAATGTATGCTTTCAAAGTGACTAAAGCTACCATATAGCAGTTTTCTAGTCGTTTAAGTGGACTAAAGGAAAAGTGACTAAAATAAAATCGATTTATTGTTTCATAAATACAAGAAGGCGTTGCTAAATCAAATGAGTATATTGTGACCTGTTAAGTTTTTATTGTACAAAATTTAGAAGAGAGAAATGAATGTAGGGGCTGATCTGTCATAAGGTTTTTAGTGCATAAGATTTTTGCGGGGGGCGAGTATATACCGCGAAGAATTTTAACTTATAACTACGTATAACTATAACGTAACTTTTTTTGCGCAAACTCTCTATTAGTCTTTACTGGGCCCATTGTTGAGTCAAGAATGATGCCAAGTTTCTCTCAGACACATTAAATTTAATTTTAGTTATTTAGAGATTTTTACGTTGACCACTCACAACTTGCACTCGTAAAGAATATTTATTGACTTTAGGGCAACTTTTCCTTCAATAGATTTCCCATTATAATTCCGCTCACAATAACTTTCATCTTTTGTTTATTCTAAACATAAATATAATTGGATAAGTTTTTATAACCTTTTATTTCAAAAATACACAACACAAAGAAAACAATTCCCACATAATAACCATGTTATGGATTCCCAGGGGCAACAAATCCATCTTGCAGCAATACCGTCTACGCAGCAGTTGCCCCAGCACAACTGTGATGGGCTGTTCCCATGGTACGGCGCTACAACTCCCGTGCATTCAATCGAATTCGTGCTCATGCTGGCTTAATGGCCATTCTTTACTGCCTGACTTTCTTCTTTCTGAAGTATATTTTGTTTTCTCGTTGCCCCACAGGTCTCTATACAAAAGATGTTTTATGCATAATAGCGTGTATAAGTTTTTTTTCTCTCTTTTGGACTCGTTTTGTGCCATCTGGTGGTAAATTAAGAAAACAGTCAAATAAATTCCAACTTTTATGGCTTTTATTGTGTGGGTGTATGCCTTAGTGGCATCACACAACGGAGTGGACTAATAGATGCAATTCAACAAACCATTTATAAAACCAGAAAAAAACTGTCAAAAGCAGAAAGGAGTTTTGAATGCGATGGAAAAAATGTAATTCTCTTTTGCCAAATTGATCGATTGTGTAGAAAAGTGTTTTTGACCATCTAAATTCAGTGGTGAATGAGTTTGGTTTTGTTGTTGGCAATTTATTTTTCTTTTATATATGTAACAGATTTATATGCAATGAAATGAAGAATTTCAAATTCTGAGTTTGACGAATCACACTACTCTATCAATACTGCAATTGTATAGCTTGATGGGACATGCCAACAATTCACGTATTTCATATTGCATACAATACATGTATAGCCATTGTGAGCATGCAATTGATATAAACATTGCTAAGCACCATTTTTAGCTAATTGTTTATGTTGAAATGGTGTTAAGATGGACAGAGAAGATTAATGGGAATCTTGGCCGTACAAAACTTGGAAAAAGACTAAACTATACTCAATAAAACTTTAATTTCAATTTCAACAAATATATTTCAAAAAACAAATCAAAAATCCAAATAATTCTCAAAGGATTGAAGGATGGGAACCTATATCCTCTCACTGAATGGAGTGGAATCCATTTAGCTATAGTAGGCTTTATGTCAGACAAAAGATAAATCTCCATCTCGACATTCCTCTGAGAGAAAAGTATTGAGTTCATCTTCACAGACTTATGAGGGGCAGTGAAGTCCAGTTCTGTTTCGATCCTGTAGCTTACGCATGTAGAATTGGAAAAAAGCTGGTTACGTATGAAACTCACAGAGTAACCAACACGCAGTAAATAGATGGCCAGAAACACAAGGCAATAATAGAGGCATGGAAAAAGAAAAATGAAGTGACAAAAGAGATATCACAAAGATATACAGGACATTGAAATTCCCACCAAAGTCCGCTGGAGGAGAGCGAAAGATTAAAAACCTTAACTTGGGAGGGGCTTATGCTTTGCTGTTAGTCCCTATAACTGACTGGGACATAAACTGTCCAGTGAGTCTGCCAGTACCAGAAGTTACCAAGCTAAGCTATCTTACCATACCCATGTTAGTGTTAGTAGAAATAGAGACAGTGAGGAAAAAAGTGACTACACACTGTAAAACTTAACAATTAACATACACTCTACACTCTTAAAAATTTCCGTGTATTTAAGGTGTAATTTTGTCCCAAATGAGATACCATTGAGGGTGTAAGTAGTAAATTACCAAACATGGTGTAAGTATGGTGTAAGTTGCAAATTGGCTACTGTTATTCGGTGTAAATTTTACACCTTCCGGGTGCAAGTTTAGAAATACAATACAAAACTTTGCACCACGAGGTGTAGCTTTACACAACAAGGTGCAGGTTTACACCGAATAACAGTAGCTAATTTGGGACAAAGTTTACACTTTAAATACACGGAAATTTTTAAGAGTGTAAGCTTTTGAAGCATAATCAAATTGAAGTTTAAACACCAGCTATGTTACAAGAAATCTTAAGCAGTGTTCAGAAACAATTCAAAACTATTTTTCAATTGTTTTTAACTATCCCAAGATTAAAGGATTCAAAATGAACTGAATTGTTGAATCGTATAGTTAAAAATTCATATGAGCATAGTTAAAATGGATAATTTAGCGTGCTTAAAAAGACATATTTTCTCTAATTGATTTGCAGGTTGATCAAAATCAATTGTACGTGTAATTCAAATGATCAAAGCAACTATACAAATCAATTGGTATTGACCTTTGTGGCTAGTTGGTATTGAATATTACAGCAATTCTGATATTGCCGAAACATCAATACGTATTGATTTGCAGTTGGTTTATACGATTAATTTTGACCATATACCTGCAGATCACATTAGACCGTACTTAAAAAACCTGTAATTTTAAGTATGCTCATGTATAATTTTAACTACGATTCATCAATTCAGCTCATTTTTTTTTAAGTATTGTTCAAAACAACATTAAAAATTTCTTAGAGTTTAGAGTGACTTATTCATTAAATATAACCAACAACAACAGCTCTGCATCATACAGCCAATAAAGAGCATATGTGCATGCAGATAACTTTTTCAAAGTGGAAGTAGAACATAAGAATCTGGTAAAGGCTTATATTTAGGCTTAAATTACAGATAAGACATTCTATTGGCATGATTCAGAAGTAATAAAGCTTGATTGCTAACAATGCTGCTGCAAACTATTGACAGCATTTACAACCACAGAAAACTTATTCGAGAAGCCGCAACAAATGAATTGGTAGCATCAACAATGCCTTATTTGCTGTAATACTGCTAATTTTTTGTATTTAACAATGCCTTAGAAATTTTCCAATAACAAGAAATATGTTATTAGCTTTAATGATTAAGTCTTCCAATTCTTTGACTTTTCACTTATTGGCTTTCAAGGTAATGTAGGTCCAAGAAGCTGCAGGTGACCTTAAAAGGTACACTCCTGCCTTCCTTCCTGCCTTCCTTCCTTCTTTCTTGGCATTAAGTCAAATCTTGATGCAACTTTGGTGCTGATAAGAACTAGAATTGCAGTTCCTTCCCGACTTTACGGCCGATGTCTATCATTTTTTTATTATGGCAGTGTTGAGTGCAAAAAATAGTTTTAGATTTTTTCCCCTATCCTCTGAAATTTGTATTCAAAACTGCAACTGTTGACATATAAATGATGTATTCTTTGAAGAAGAAATAGCATAGTTTACATACCAATGATAGATGCACTTGTCTTGAGCCAAATTTGGTCAGATATAGGAAGAAAAGTCGATTTTCTTGGTTTTCATAACTCACCTTTTAGTGCAGAATGATTCCCTAGAGAAATGGCACTGCCACACAACTCCATTGAAACTTCAATGTTTGAGGTTTTTTCTTTTACATGACTGCATAGCTAAAAGCTTTGCAAAAGCCGGCGGCTAGTGACATTATAAGGAATCCACTATTCTGAAGGGATATGAGAAGCTGTGCATTGAAGAAAGTTGATAAAAGTTGGGATAGTTAAATAAGAAATATAATAAGGAAAGGTCTAATTTTATTGGTTTTGTATATGGAAAGAAGAAATAGTGGAGTTCATTCAAAATTTAATAAGAGATTTTAAAGGGAAAAACAGATCCTAACTTCTCTGGCTGGATTCAGTTTTAAAAAATTCAGATTTTTTTCAAACTTCCTGAGAAGGAATGATTATTTTAAAAAATAATTTACTGTAAGTCACTGATATTTTTTTTATACAATAAAAAGTAAAATTGGGCCATGAAAACCGGAAAAAATCTCACATGTAATTGTGTTGCCCTCTTGTGGGGATTTCTGTCTTTTGGTGCTTCCTGACACCACCTTTTACCTTTATCATTATTAAAAACATGTCTACCATACATCAGTTCATACATGTCACACACCCACAAATCACAGTGAGTTCTCGGCTACAGTAAGTAGCTGCAATATAGATCATTTTGTCTGTCACATGTAGAAGCATCTGCTTTTATCTCTACAATACTTGTTTGTCCATAGCATCTATATAAATGTGAATAAATATATAATTTCCTCACTAACGCTAACCCTGACTGTTTACCTGACAGGCGACATCTAGTCGCATTCCGCACAACCCGCACCCTTGCATGCCACCCATGCTTAATCACCATGTTTTTGTTTTATGCAAACACTCCCTGAGAGTAGACATTCTTGTAAATATCTACACAGTTGGAATAAAGAGCTTAGACAAGAAAGACGTGTCTCCTTTTCTCCAATCTCACAGTGAATTTGGCTGATCTAGCCAAAAAATGTATGTAGTCCAAAAAATGTATGTACTGGGTACTAGCAAACGATGTTCTAAAATCCGTTCATTTATTTCAAGATAGTTCAAAATGTCCTGTCATTGGTCGAAGTTTGGACAAGGACCATCGTACCCAAACCTAGTAAACAAACGTACGAAATGTCAAGCTATCAGTTTTTAGACCCAACCGGTCAAAACAACATTTTAAGGCCCAATCACTACAAACTATGGCGAGCAGTTTCGGCCAATGACAGGATATTTTACGCTATCTTGAAATAAGCGAATGGACTTTTATGTGAAACACCTTTTAATGTGAATTTGACTGATCCCAGCCCATTTTCAGGCAAAAAATTGAAAAATTTTACTGTCCCATCTTGTTGATCAATGATTACACTTGCTACTCTCCCTCTCCCCTCTCCCGCTTACTTCTGTATTATTATTCACAATATAAGATGTTTTTCAATGACGGGCTTAAACTCATACGAAAAAAATAAAACGACAGTTTTTTATACATGAGATGCGCAGAAACCCCTTTTCCAGCGGAACTCACTCAGTCCTGTGACTGTTACGAGTAGCTTTTTATAGGAGGGTTGTCATGCCAACCATAGGCCAGAATACCCAGCTAACTCACTCCTATTTTTCCCTCTGATCGCATGCAGTGG
>JAQFZO010002278.1:0-12620 GCA_034695885.1 Geophilus flavus
CTGCATCGTATATAAATATCAAGAATCAAGGAAATCGGATTTCGAGAATCCAGTCAGTAGTTGAATGCAGCTAATGTCATATGACAAGTTAGCCAGCCATGTAAATGCACTCGTTCCAGGATTATTCGACAGTCGTCACATTCCGAGTCATTAACCTGTGCGAGTCTTTGACCCGAGTCTTTATTAAATTATTAGATCATTAGTTTTTACTTTAAACTTTTCCATCTCTGAAAAAAAAAAAAAAAAAAAATATTAAGTCAATATTTAAAATCCCCTTAATCCCCCAAACCTTACTTAAAGCTTTTCTTCTTTCCTCATCTCTATACTCAACTTTAAAAGCCTTAAATTTTCATTTTTATTCCTCTTTCCTTTTTTTCCCCCTCAATCCCAAACGTACGGATTTGGAAACATCAATACAAAACGTTGTCACCACCGTCTGTTTACTGTCATATTTTGTCACAAAAGACACAACCCAAAATTCCAATACATTTTCTTCGACGTAAAGCATGGGCTTCCGGTACTCAATCTCGTACGTACTTCGGTCATCAAACTTGCCACGTATTTACAACTTTACATGGGCAATAACAATCGAGACGTCGCGTATCAGTCACTAGAAATGCAGCGAGTAACTTTTCGGTGACAAAGAACATTAGATTTATCCATCCACTTTTTACTTTGTGTAAAATTTGATGCTTTTTTTTGTGCTCTTTCAATCTCCCAAGTCTGATAAACCTATCTCGACGTTCGTACCACACTATCTGCTTGGCAAAAGAGAATGGCCAATCTCCTCATCTTCGAGTCAATGGAAATAAAGGAACCGACCGCCAATGGGCCATGTCCGAATTGCAAGGTGGGAAGAGGTGACTACCAACACCATTCGATATACTTTTTTCTTTTGTTCCCAACGGTTTTATATACGTGGGGACAAAAACTGCTGAGTATAGTAAGAAGGGCACGAGGGAGATAAAACTTGAGGGGAAAAAAATTTAAGGAAAAAAAAATTGATTTTAAGGACGAGAAAACGGGAAATTTGTTTTAAAATTCTAATGAATCCATAAAACTTTAATGCAATTCGTTTTTTTTTTTAAAAAAAAAAAGAAAAACTTTTATACTTTAATTTGTTAATTTTTTTGTTTAAAGCGGTTCGAGTTGAAAGGAAAATTAAAGTAAAGTAATTTTCATTAACCGTGTTTTGTTGTGTATATTTACCGACTTCATAAATTTGAAATCGGATTTGCGATCTATTTAAGAGGAAAAATGGCTTCATCAGTTAGTCGGTGAATAAATAAATTCAAATGCAGCTTTGTTCAAATTCTCATTACAATAAATTACTCGCTGCATTTTAATAGAATTGCCGATGATCTCTCTTATACCCCCTTTCATTATGCTCCAACCTTCAAAGCTCCATTCATTCTACAATAATTCTTGTGTGTGTACTCTTCCTGGTTTATAATACCTTTTCATCCAATTTGGCAAAAACAAAAACTTTAGTTTTCCAATTTAACTCGAGTCTAAAAAAGGGTAAGATAAAATAAAAATGCCAAAACATTTACGGTCACCTGCGCACAGCAAATTTCAATTTATTCCTCACTTTTTTTTTTATTCTGCGTACATCTCCATCACTTGTGACAAGACTATTTTTTATTTTTGTTCTTCTGCTGATGTGTGGATTAAATTTTTATAAAAATTTAAAAAAAGATATTTTTAAATAAAGGGTAAAATGTGCCTATTTTGTTTGGAAATGTTCTGATTGACTAGCAAATCACGATATACTTATGGTTACAGGTCCAACCTCGTTATTAAGAAAATGTGCCTTTTTATTTTGTTTGGTTGGATTGTATTAAAGCAAGAGGGAAAATCTCGATATAACGAAGTCTGAATCCCGTTATAACAAAACTCCTGGATATTACGAACATATTTCGCATGGGGGCGGTAGGGGCGATCGCCCCTTCCTCCTCCAAGCCTAAAAATCGCAAGCGTCGTCATAAAATAGCAAAATTTTTCACAAAATTGTTCAAGATAATCATTCAAAATCGTTCAAAATCTTTAAATAATCGTTCAAAATTGTCACAAAATCATTCACAATCTTATCTTAATAAAAACCATTCAAAATTTTTCAAAATCGTATAAAAAACCTGAGATTTTTTAAATCGGGGCAACAAATTTTCCGTAGAATTTTTTCTGCTGATATAAAAATTCATCAGCATTTGTTACTTTTGAATAGTTCAGAATAACAAATTACTTCGTTATACCGAAATCACAAACACATTTCCGGGACCCCTCGTGTTTACTAAAACGAGGTTCAACCCGTACCGCTTATTTTTAATTGTAACGCAGTACCGTCATCATTTCAGTAACCTTACCGGTTACAGCATTGCAAATAAATCACAGCTTTCAAGTTTAATAAAATATCATGAATAAAATATAGCGGGTGAGGCGATTATGTATCATTTTATGGATGCAATATTGTGAGAAACTTCCCGTATATTAATTAATACAAAGGTTAAAGTCGCAATTTTAAATTACGTAACTTTAATAACCTTTTGTGCGCATAGTAAAAAAAAACCATATCAAATCAAATAAACCTTCATTTCACAACTCTGGCCTTCTGTTCATAAACCGAGACACAAAAGCGTGAGTGATATTACTTTAATAACACCATATTTTATATATTACCCGAAAAAACACTTGGAGCAACAGTGCGCGACGACGTAAACAACGAAAAACCCTTCTTGCACACAACCATTTACACGATTATACACCCAATTCACACTAAAAACAGTAAAAAAACAACAACAAAAAACTTTCATTCGTCCGAAAATAACAAGCAATTCCCATCAAAGCCCTCTTTTTATTACACAAAATTGATAGTTAACTCCCCACGAAAAATGAGAAAACAAAATACTAAAGAACTAATGAGCGTAGGAAAATAGTAACGAAAAAGGTATCTTAGTTACCTGCGGCAGCATGCAATCACCTATTCTGTCTTCTTCTAACTAGTGCACATGATTTTCTTTCTTTTAATTTCACTCGGTATGGGGTGGTAGGAACGGTGAACATTGGCAATTCCCTTGTAATTAGCTGAAAGAGGCAAACAAAAGAACTTTAAAAACCAATTAATGTGATATTGCTAGCGGAGTCCTCTTTTGCCTGGCATCTTGCCATTTGCCATAGACAAAAGACAAGAAGAAACCAGCAAACACTTGCCAACTCCCTACTGGATCTATTCCCTACTGGGGTTTGCTCTGAAAAGCCAACGGGACTTTATCCGATATTAGATAAAAAATATAGCTTCATTAACCCTTTACGTGTTAAAGCCTTTGTGAGTCGTTATTCCTCGAAAAATCATGCGTAATAGAAATTTTTTTTCTTCTCATGGTGAAGTCTCGTGAATTTTTCATTAGACTGGAAATGTGGTTAAAATCAAATTAGCGATGAGGATGAAAAAGGAAACAAATAAATAAATCAATATGAGGAATGGGAATGATGAAATAGGATATGTCAATTCAAATATTTATTTCTCGCTCTCAACCCTGATTGGATGGTCCCTGGAAGAATTAATCTGAAAGAAGTTTTTTTATTATTATTTTATTTTAGTTTAGTTTATTTAATGTTTCTGGTAAAAAAAAAATTTTATGGGGGGAAAAAATGTTGAAGTATTCAAGTCGTTTTTCAACATGCCACAAATGGCAGTGAGAAATGCTGAGACAAATTTAGTGTTTGGCTCAGTAGTTCCTTTCACTTTAGATCAAAGGGTCAAAGTACTTGTTCCTGTGTTATCGCTTTGGCAATCGGAAGTGTTTATCTTGCTCCGAAAAAAAAAATAATATGGAAAAAAAAAAACAATAATATTAAAAATAAATAAAACGTGGGGAAAAAAATCTGACAGAAAGTTTACGCGATTTTTTTATGGTGAAAATTTTTCTTGCGCAAGGTTGTGAAAGAACTGCGTTCTAATTTTATGAATTGGGTTATGAAAACCATGTTTAAAATAGGTGAGACGTGTATTTTTGATGTTTCGAGTTACAAACCGAACGATCAACACCATGAGCATAGTTGAAAGCATGTCTGTTTTATGGGGTATCTAGTTTATCCTTTAGTAACTAACACCAATGTGGTTAAGCCGGCTTATCCGATAGATAAGCCTTTTACGAAACAATATACTTATTTACCTGTACATTTCTGTGACTTCTGCTGGCATTTTTCCAAGAAGATCGAGCATGCCGTGCGAAAACTCTTCTCAATCTTCTCTGCTCGCCTTCATGTTGAGCGCGATGTATGATGGGAACGATGAGTGGCGACATCTGTTGCAAAAGTTTCAAACTGATACTGTTTTTAGGCGCCAAATTTAAACTTTGTTTTGAGTCTATTTTTAAATCATTGATTGCTACAAGTTGTAACGTATATATAAAAATAAATTTCCTTCTCTTTTAACATTACTTTATTCAAATAGCAACTTTTGGAATAAAAAACTGCCAAAATATTTTCCAAACTATTTTCAGCCGTTACATAAAAACCAGACTGAAAGAAGAACTGAAATAATAATCAACCAATACCAACAACTAAATACAAAAATATGCATATTAATATATCCTTCATTGACAGATAAATATATCGTCTAAAGTTCGTCGTACTGCAACAGCAAATCTGCAACGGAGTTTTTACTTAAATGTTTACAAAATTTTCATAGAGGCAGCAGTCACTCCGTTAAAATACACAAACGGACGCAATAAAAGCACAAAAACAATAATTAAAAATTATATATATATAATATATATGTACCGCTTATATATAAATATAATTCTAAACTTTATCTCTTTTTAGTCGTAGAGATTAACCGCTGAGAGTTCGATCGAGTCATTTTTTGATTGGAAGCAACAGATGGAAGTAAGGTCTGTTTTTTCCCATGGCCAATCGATCGTGGCAAAGTAGCAGCCCTATCGCTCACTCTGCTCGCTTTTTCGTGCACGACTATAACAGACTGACTCATCGGTGGATGATCATCTGTCAAGTAAAATTACTATGTAATTACAAAGCTGTCACCATATTGTCCGACAAATTAACGTGTTAATATTTATTTACCCATGGTTTTATTTCTTCGACAGTTAAATGGACACCCATTCACTTGTGTAAGATGTTTTTTCCAACTGTCTTCGCCGGGTGGAATGTTGCTGTGACACAAAGGACATCGACTTGA
The DNA here is from genome assembly GCA_034695885.1 of Geophilus flavus. Taxonomy (NCBI): domain Eukaryota; kingdom Metazoa; phylum Arthropoda; class Chilopoda; order Geophilomorpha; family Geophilidae; genus Geophilus; species Geophilus flavus. Next base: position 5,198 of record JAQFZO010002278.1, read on the forward strand.
AACATGCTCGGGTGGAGCAGCTGGTAAAAAATTCATTGATTAGTTTTTTTGTTGTTGTTTTATCTCGTTTAAGATATTAATATATTAATGTAATTACGATTGCATGATTTTAGTTTGACGTGAGTTTGGTAGGAAGATTGTGGAACAGCTTCTTGACAGCGCTCGCATTTTTTAAACTCATCCTTGTTAGCGCATTCCGTGAGAAGGTGTACAGTAAGAGCAGCGATTTCGACTACTTGTTTGCAAAATCGACATTTAATAAGCATAGGACACGATTTCCAGTAATGAAAATCTAATCCTTCGTCGGTAAAATCGTCGTTGACTTCCTCGCAAAAAATACACGTTCTAAAATAAAATAAAATGAACAAAAAAAAATTAATCATTTAAATCCACTTTTTGAATATTTAATCTTACTTATCGAGAATTTCCAAGTTAATAAACTTCTCCTGTTCCTGCGGTTCTTCTTTGAGTGAAACTTTTTTATTTTTTTCTTTTATTTCTTTTGTAATCGTTTTTACTTGTTTTTTATCTTGACTTAACCTCGTTTTCGGTAGATTTTGTTTATCGATTTTATCTAATTGTTCGTATAATTGTCTGTACAAAATATTTCGTCTTGGCTTTTCATCATCTATCGGTAAATGCTTCCGAATTTCTTTGGCTGGTCGTTGTTTGTATAAATGAATGATGACATGCTCCGCAATTTCCCTCACTGGTCCTAATGGGTGTTGAAGAGCGGGGGCGCAAAAGTTCATTACTAAATCAACGGAAAGGTGACCCTGGATGCCCTTCTTCATGACTAACTGTTCCACTAACTCTGCTCTGCTCTGAGCTAATCTCGGAGAAACGTTGCTTTGAATTGGACGACAACTTTGCGCGGGTATGTTGTGCAGTGAAGCCAACTCGGGAAATTCGGACATGGTTATGATGTAATTCATAGCGGCAGCACGGATTCTAGGTGACTAAATATAATTAAAAACAATAAATTAAGAAAAATAATTAATAAAGGTGTCTGAAGTTGCTTACGTTGTCACCGGTACGATTGATCAACTCTGGAAGAACTTTATCTACGGCAATTGATATTTCATTTTTACTAATTCTGTAGTTTAAAAAAGAATTAAAAATTTAGTTTTCCTGTTTTGACTTTGATTTTTTTAAAAAAAATTACTTGTGGTTTTCTGGAAACCTTTTTAAGAGACTGGTAAGAACATTAAGCGCCTGAGTAAATACCTTAAGAACAAGACAATATAAGTAAAAACCTATCCTATACATAGTTAATACTGTGTAAAGAGACTTACTGTTAATACATTATCATTAAGAGCCTTTAAAATAAGAAAAAGCGAAGCTCTGAACATTTTTGCAGTCGAAACGTCGTAATTTTCCGGACTGAAATCCCGCAAATGTTTTTGTACGGCCTTCAATGCTTGAATTCTTTCAGAAAAAGTTTTAGAATAGGCATTTTCTACTAAAGTCAATCCAAACGCATCGACTGGCAAAACCGCTTCTCGTCTGTCCCTATCAGACAAAGTGTACTTGGAATTTTTAAGTACTTTCGTCGTATCTTCATCTGACAACTCCTCATCCAGACCATTCCGTCTGAAATAATACAGTAAGAAAATAATTTTTGACATCTACAAATTTTTTATAGAGACCTCGACAAGACTCACTTTCTCAATGCAGGTACAGTAGTATTTTCGTAATCCTCAAATGTATTTCCCGCATCATCTTCGACAAAATATTCATTTGAATCACTTTTTGCTGACAGAAGGTCAGGTGATAAAGGTTTTTCAGCTGGTTCTGCAATAATCATATCGTAAATTGACCACGAAAAAAATTTTTTAAAAATATTTTACCATTCCGAGGTGAAGGGGATGATTTTGAAGGCTGAAAAAATAATAGTCAAGCCGTATTTATTACTGTATTTAAATATTGATTTTTAAATGAAATATTACTTGGTCGTCTAATATTTTATGTAATTCAAATTCAGCATAAACACTCATACGATATTCCTCAATTTGATGTTGCTTTTGCCTCGCTTTATCAAAATCACTCATATCAGTCGCTTGTTTCTTTTCAATTTCATATTTCCCCAGTTTTTCCCCCGCTTTGTGTAACTCGAAAGTAATATTCTTGAGTTTTCTTGCGAAATCATATTGCTCATCTAATAAAAAATATTAATTTGCCATTATATAGATTTTTCTTTAAACAAAAACATTGCGTGATAACAAACATACTTAAAATAGCTGCTTGTTTTTTGGCTTCTATTTTACGAATAATAAGAGCTACTTCTGCGTCCTGATACATGTCAAAAGCTAAATCATCGAGAGGTGATATTATGTCGGATTTTCTTTGATTTATGGCACTAGCTTCACTCGCTGCATAATCATCATCGTAATCGTCACCTATAACATTAACAGCAACCAATCCAACCTAAAATGACACGAAGGAAAAATGTTATGACAGGCGAATTTACACACAGCACACACACACAGAGATTCTACGTACCTGATTGCAAAGATTATGCCGGTTGACGTAGTTTTTGTGAAGAATAAATTTAACAAATATTCCGATTGCATCAACATGGACCGACTTCAGTTCTCGTGCTTTATAATTTGTGCGTTCATTATCCGATAATGTCACTGACCTGAAAAAAATGTCCGCATATGTAAAAATTTAATGAAATATTGTTTTTGTATGTATATTTTATAAATGTTTACCCGAGCAATTGATAAACAGCGTTCTGGGATGTCAAAATGCCGTTATCATCTGCCATATCTCCAACTAATAAATCTATTTTAGTTGCTAAAAAAATTAAAAAGCGTAAAAACATAAAATTAAATTTTTAATGCGAAAAATAATGATGTGCGAGAATTTACCGATAAGAAACTGATGTGATAACATTTGAATTTTACATATTTTTGTACGACTCTCCAACTGGATGGTGAGTTCTTGCGGATAAATACAAAATCTAGGATACGGATAAACATGCATAAACCTGTTTAGTCGGACGTATCAAATTTGAACACATTTACATTTCACTAAGATGTACTTTGGGGAGTGCCATCCTTGAACGGTCGGTCCGTGAGAATTCAATTCTTTGGCTCGAAATTTTTCATCTTCTCCAGAAACAGAAGCCACACGAAATCCTATTTTGTGCGGCATCATCTACCGTTGCTTCGGTTTATCATTCTAAAAATAAATCGCGGCAAAATTCATCAATGAAGTTCCACGAACGCACCACTGATTAAAATATGAACCCTTATTCTCCTTGAAAAATCAAATAAAAGATGAACATGGAGGACGAACTCATAAACAACACGAATGACGTAAACCTGCCGTGCACCGAAGCATCCGTGAGGTGCTTTCAATTCAATCGTTAGTAAACTAACTCACAACGTGAGAACTATTCGGCATTAATAAATAAAATTATAACGATAAAAATAATAAGAAACTCGTTAAATTCAATGAATTCGATAGAAATTTAATGATAAATTTATTTACGTAATTTTCTACCAATTCCATATTTAATGACAAATAATTTAGTTGAATAATAATTCGAGACGCTTGTCTCACGGAACTTGTGATGGCAATGTGTAATCATCTCTACTCGGAAGTTGTGGGATTTCCAGTAAAGGCTTTTTTTCCATCAATATTTTATTTCATCCACAACTTGCCAATTCCCAACTCATTATGTGTTTCATTCATCGATCAATTTACAATTTTATTAATTACAGTCTATTATTCAATATTTACCCTAACACAAAACTCAAAAGAAATATTTTTTCCCTTTCATTTTCTCAAAAAAAACAAAGTAAAAAAGTAAAAATGTTTAAATATTACATAACCAAATGTACAATGACTCACTTGGAATTTCTGATTACGGTACAGCACGAGAGAACTGTCACTCCTAAATTCACGGTGGCGTCAAAAATCACTCATCTGAAATAGACAAAAAACGAATTTATAAATAAAATTATTTGAAAAAATTAATTTTATTTAGAAAATATTTAAATCAAAAAGGAAAAAAAATACTAGCCTTGTGTGTGGAGATGTTACTACCACCACGCGATGGAATCTATTGATTTGGCACTTCCCTGCCCCTCTCAATGGTTCGGTTCCAGTTTCTGCCTCTCAGCCCTCTGCCACCAGAAGATTCATTGGATATGGCCCTCTCAGCCAATTACATCTTGGCTCATTGCCGTTTTTTCTGTTCTACTTTATTCTGACCCCTTATTTTTTTTTTTACTAGTTGACATACATAACCCTTTGTGAACAGTAAAATGATAATTTATTTCCATTACAGTTAGTGCAAGAAATTGAAAAAGTGAAAAAACACATCCAAACTGTTTGTATTGTATTCTAATATAGTACAAATTTTTCTAAATCGACTACAACCGGATAAAACTCTAAAATAAATGTAAAATTAAAAATCGTGTAAATGATTTATCGAACTTCGATTCTAAACCTGCCTTACGTATGTATTAAATAAAACTATAAAAGTAAGCAACTGAAACTTCTACTAACCTTTTAACCAGATGTGTAAAGCTCGTTTCAAACGGTTAAATATTAAAAAACCTATATAAATTTTTCATAGTAGGTAGTACATTAGTATATTAAAATGCAATGGTGCATTCAACGATTTTTAAAACACTACACGATTAGCAAAAACCTTTTTTTGTGTTTAAAAAGTCTTCTAACGCTAGGATAATGCCAATAAATATGATTGACGTTAAGACGAACATTTAGATTACCTCAAACTATACTGTTAAAACGTGTAGGATCAACAAGAAATACATACCACAATCTGTTTAAACAAAATTTAGTGTAGTAATTTTTGTTTAAAAACGAATTAGCTGCCTTGTTTTTATACTGTGTACCTCCATTGATTTTGAGCAATCTAAACTTTCGTCACCAAATATGCAAATAAAAATTCGGAAAAATTGAAAGTATGAAATACAGTGCAAAAGAAAATATACAATTCGAAAAATGTAAAATGTAAAATGAAAACAAAAACAAAATGTTATGAATTCCACATTATCACACGCTCTTTTCAGAGATATTTTTACACATTCTTACGAATCGTAATTTATCATTTGGCTCAGCATGATCGATCAGGTAACGGTCGCAAGCTTCTTGTATAATATTCAAAAATTTAAGCTCATCCTCGTCAGTAGCATGATCCTCAGGTACCATATCCGCAAGAAGCTTCAAAATAATACATAAATTTCATCATTTCATCTAAAAATTTATTTCAAATCTCTCAATTACCTGTAACTCTGGCTCGGTGAGAAGAAAAATACGACCCGTGTCTTGTTTCAAACCCTGGACCAACCTGTGTAGAGGACTCAGTGATAAATCACTCGATCCAACGGCCCCACCATCAGAAGCAGTAAATTTCCATTTATCCGACTGCACTGACCAAACAAATAAAACCAAATCATCAATTTTTTATACACGCTACTCATCAAATTCGAAAAACATGGTAATACTTTGCAGCAAAGGTTTCCACTTTTCTCCCTTTCTGAGTAAAAGAAAAACGGTGTTTGTAGGTAGCATTTTGAAGTAATCTTCTTCGTCCACTTCAGTTCCATCTTCTTCCAGTACTACGATCACCTCATCCTCACCAACTCCGAGGCAAAGCTTTCCTGCATAACATCAAATTTTAACCTGTGTTAGAGCAATAAACCCTGAAAAATACCTCTTTCGATAAGTTCTCTCAGGCTTCCCGCAACAATCGTGTGCTTTTTGGATCGGTCAGAGCTCCAAATCTTAAATGGTCGTAAACATGGACCCTGATGATAAAATTCAAGTAGTAAAAATAATGGTATTAAAGATAAAATGTCACATTTGCATGTTTTATCGCACTAGTTTGCATAAATTAGGAAACAAGTCAATTATAAATGCTTACCGCAGCTGTCATCACTCTGTTTTTAATTTTTTCTACAAATAAATTCCATTTCTCTTAGCTGCTCGCGATACAAAGAGAAGAAATGAGCGAGTAGTAAAAGCGCCCACATCCGCCTAGTGGCAAATTGGCAAACAACTATAATTAAATTCACGTTAAGCCTCAGATTACGTTTTAAAAGCAATCAAAAACAAAACAAAAAAAAATTATATGTTGAAAAGAAAATTAATTTTAAAAAATGCCATATCTTCAAGGCCATTTTACATGGAATTCCCTAGTATCGAAGAATGAGGAACATAAATATTTACTTTGTACCTTACCATGACATAAAAACGAAAAAATCAATTTCTGCAATTCTTTATTTATTGTAACGACTTACCAAAAAATGCATACCACAGTACATTACTGAATGAACATACATTTCTAGCTTACATGATGCAAACAAAATTTTACTTTGGAATTAGACATGTTGCTATCATTGGTTACTTATATTTATATATATATACAACAAACAAAACCATAATGACTTGACTTTGATTTCATATGGAATATCATTATTGCTATTGCAAAGTAAAGAAATCAGCAGCGTGTTTCGTATAAGCCACTACGACCGATATAACGAACCCATTTGATCACGTCGTGATCACTATAATTTAATTTTGGTTCGAAGACTTTTAAATAACGAACTTTGAAGCCAGATGGAGCAAACGGAACCTGCACGAGTAAATTTTGAATTAGAAAACAATCTAAATTCTTCAAAATTATAGAATTAATTAGTTATACCTCAAAATTCATAGAGATTGGAGGTCGAGTCCATTTCTTCTTTGCGTCTGTTTGTAGCAGTTCAATTTCCGCACTAATTTGCGACTCTTTCATTCCACCCATGCGTTTAATCCTAAAAACAACACGTCAATTATTTACTGCATAAAATTAACATAATTTATAAAATTTCACAATTCCTTACTTCCAAACAATAGCATTTTCACTGGCTTTGTATTTGGCTTTTCCTTTCATGCATATAAGTTGAACTCCGCTGGTATTCAATGGTGTTGGAATCCGGACCTAACAAAATTTAAAGAAATTAATCCAAGAACTTGTGGTTAAACTCGATATTTTTCCTCACTTCAATTTTTTGGGCCAACAACGATGGTTTAAAGTTGGACTTAATGACGACTTTCACTTCCATTTTTGTACGTCCGACTTCTCGCACCAAAGGAATAACACGGAATGGGAGACTGATGTCCTTCGTTGTACGATATCTTAAAATACAAAATAAAAATTTAAAAAAAATACTTTATACATAATGTTACAAAATCCAACCTCATGAGCTCAAATTCCCCATCAGGTGGAATAAAACTGATACTATGCTCAGTTTCGAATTTACTCAACTTGACACACTGATGGAATTGGCAATCGTCTATAGCGATAGATGTTTTCCCGCTAGTACTGGGTCAAATAATTAAAAATTAATTACTACATTTAAAAAAAAATAATATTAAATTAAAATCTCACCGAGCAGGA
>JAQFZO010002279.1:0-12616 GCA_034695885.1 Geophilus flavus
CTTATAAATAACCACATCTTTAGTAAAACTTAAGCTAATCGTCTCAGTTAAAACCCCAAAATTAAATCTAAAACAGCCATATTGAAGCAACCTCTTCCTGATGGCGCTTTCCCGCACTGCACTGTTGACCATGGCCTCTCCAAGGTCAGAAGAAAAAGTTTTTCAATCCCGGAAGGGAAAAAATCCACGGTCAATGACTTACCTTCAACTTCAACTCTCATAATAATCTCTCGAAATTTCACATACTTCTCCCGGATTATCACACACACTTGCAACAATAATCAGTGCATTAAGAAACGAAACTTTATGATAATGTGAGAAAAAGCGAAACTTATTTGTTTTAATCTTTTTTACTTTACACACCAAACACATTTCCGGTTTTAAATTGATTAAAACATCACAGGAAAACTTATTTTATGTATTTTCCCACGTTTTGTTTATGTTTGTCATCAATTATGGGAGTTTAAGCGTTTTAGGGTTAAATTATGGAAGTAAACAAAAACACTATGGCGCACTTACCTGTGTTTGATGAAGCTGCAAAGCGACTGGATGAAATGTCGCTGATAAATGATGCGGCACCTGCGTTCCTTTCCTTCTTATACACGTTTGGAGGGGCAGGCAACAAATGACCCTTAGCGTTCTTTGTTTTTGAACAGGAAGAGACGTCAAAAGCCACGCCTAAATTTTTCTTAATTTTCATTATTTTTCTCTATTTTTTTTATGAAACAAAAAATAATAACAAAAAAAAATTAATTTTTTGTTTCGAATTCTAAATTTCAATAAATAAATCACAAAAAAACACCAAAAATTAAAATTTTTAAAAATTTATTTTTTTTTTATAAAATTACATAAATAAATACAAAAAATTATAAAAAACACAGTAAAAATAAATACAAACATCAAAACTATCCATATTTTCTCTACAAACATTTTAAAGATTTTTTTATTAATATTTTTTATAAATTATCGGAGCAAACAGCGTAAAGATTGGCGCAATCTTCACCTCGACGTCCTTTCCAACTCGCATCCGCAATCACATCGCCCGTGGCGATCTTAGATCGTTCTAACAGGTATCCAATAGCAGAACTACAATAAAAATAATAATAAAATAAAAAAAAAATATTATCTCCGAGTTAAGTGAAGCAAAATAACGAGCATCGCCGATTACTGTACAACAAAACAAAAACCCGGAAGAGAGTAATGGCGGCCATTAACCTTGAACTTGTAAACTGCACCACCCTGCGGTGGTAATTTAAAATCGTTTCCAAACCAAACTTCTTTTTTTTATTATTATTTTTTTCATGGAATAGGGGGGTCTTTCACCTCGTTGCGGTGCCAATCCAGTGTCCTACGTCATTTGTTCTGTCCACAGCTTCTTTATTCGCTTCGCAAAGGAATTTTTGGACACAAATGTTGTCGGTCGTCGCTACGCTGCGCACGTAGGCCTATGGATCGAGAGTTTAGGGTTAGAAAATGGGATTACAAATGGGTTTTGTTAAGTAATTTCAGGGTTATTTTTGATGGAAAGGAATAATTACTAGTTATTTTATTTTATTATTTGATTTTACCTTAAGAAATGTGAGACCGGTTACGACGGCGTCTGTGCCGATGTTGTTGCCCCCGTGGGAGCGTGCCTGCATGGCTCGGTTTGTGAAACTTTGCTTTAAAGTGTCGATTACGCTTAAAATGAGACTCAGGATCTGTTAAAATGTTGTTTGAATGAGTTTTATGGTGAAAAATGTTGTAAAAAGTGTTTTAAAGTAAATAAAAACCTGTTTTGTTGCCGATTCCCCGTCACTTTTTCCCGTCAACATCGAAAGAACACTTTTAAACAAATTCTGGAAGCTAAAAGCGGGTAATTTAGTATTTTCCGACGTTTTTTGTGGTGGAATCGAGTCTCTGGGCATCGCATCAGCCACATTCGACACCATCGGTTCCATTTTCGTCCCGAATTTTCTCCCTTCCATCATCTGTGCATTGCCGGGGAGCGACGTTGCACAAATAACAACGAGCGTGAAAACGAGTAAATTCACAAATGACGTCATCATAACCTTGAAAAAATTATTAAAAAATATTGTAAAACCTTAAAATAACATATAAAAAGTTAAAATTCCTACCTAGGAGTGTGTCGGATGTAAAATTGAGTGAGAAATGAGAGTTTTTCGTTCACGGATCTCTCTTTATAAGATGCCTTGCTTCCGACACCACCTGGTGATGCGCTTACGTCCCACTGCCCGTCATCCTCGGCCAACCAAGGCGAACCAAGATGTTCTAGATGCCGTCACTTAGCAACAAGGCGCCATTAGAAACGCCCCTTCGCATTGATTCCCTCGTTGTATATCCGGATTTCGCCTTTCGGAAGTTTTCGTGAACCAGTTCAAGTTCGGTCTGTGAACAAAGATATATTAAATATATCACTCATTATGTGACCACAAACTTCCCAAATGTAAATTAGATCCGTTTTCATGCATCGTCAATCAGATTGATTTTTTTTCTCGAATTATGACGTCATAATTTTGGATTATGAGTTGAGTGGGAGTGGGAGTGATTTCCGGTTGGGGTTTGATGGGGTCTGTGTGAGTCAAAAGGTTAACTATTGTTGGTTTTAGGTGGTTTGGTTAGTTAGACGACAACTTTAATGTTTTTTTTGTGTAAGCCGGTTTTGGTTTTGTTAATGGGTTCTTTGATTTCTAGTGTTTGGATGATTCATTGATCATTTGTCGAATCGAAGAATAAAAACTTGTGGAATGTAAATCCAAGTGACTAAAAAAATGTTTAGACACTTCATTTCTCTTAATTTTGTATAGCAAAGTAGTGTCTAACTTTTATACACCTATTGCAAAAATTATAACTTCAAAAGCCTTAATTTTGTGACTATAAAAAGTATCACCGTTTTCTAGTCGTTTTAGTGGGTCTAATAAAAGAGTGACTAAAATTTATATCAATGATGGCTAAATTTATTGAGTGACTGAAATTTAAATCGAAGGTTGCTAAATTTAATAAAAATTTAAATTTTAGTCGCTCTTCAATTAGACCCGCTAAAAAGACTATAAATATGGCGACACTTTTTAGTTACATTAAACGCCTACAGATTAGGCAAAAAGATTTACTGTGTGGGTGTGGACTTCCTGGAAATCACTAGTATAATATGGTGGCCCATGTGGCTCACATGTTAAGTGAAATTTTTTCAGAGTGACTTTTTATGTAGCCCAATCTCAAACAACTAGAAAATAGTTACCGGCAGCTATTAGCCAATTTAAATGCATACATTGTTTAAGCTTTTGGATTTCCGGTGTATTTAAGATGATGGAAAGAATGGATTCATCCTTGATATAGGCAAAACTAAGTGTTAGTGGATGTTGCTTTTACTCACCAGATGTATCACTTGTTAGTGTAAAGAATTTAATTCATATGAATTGTTTAATTTGGATTGATGTGGGTGATTCATGGAGAAAACTTGAAGGAGTATAATTGGAGATTTGAATTATTGAGAAATAAGGAAGTTGTTGGATTTATACTAACAAGTAAGCTTGCATAAACTGACCGGATTATTAATACACATTACAAGTGATACCTGCCTGATGTATATGTATTGAAAATTTGGAAATTTTTGTACATATAAAATACAAAATTCGAAGTACAAAAAATAAAGTATATTTTAAACTGCAATTACAAATTACATATTTTTTTTATAATTAATTATTGTATGTCAATTGCAAGTAGCTAAATACCATGTGACAATCATTTGATTGAAGATTTGTCACATGACCGAAGGACCAAAATATTCACTAACAAATCATATGAAGTTAATTGAATGATGTCATTGCTCTTGAAATGTATAATTTTCATAAATAAAAGAAGTTTTAAAAAACGTTTGAGACGAGCACACCTTTATTAATAAACGAGTCTCATTTTCTCTATGGTTAAGGTATTTTAACCGGAGGGGGAGAGAAGAAGTATTTCCAAGATGTGAATCACCTTTAAATTGACAGTGGAGCCACTTACTATTTACCTGGAACATTAAAGGGAACTTATTTTTACCAGGAAAACATAAACTTCTAGAACTTTTAATGCAGTGGAGCCAAGGTTCTGGAACATGGGGCCCAATGTTTGAATAGGCTAAAAGAACCCTGAAAACTGGTGCCAAATTTTGTACACTTATGAAATATATATCAGCCAATAAAAATTAAGTTGGAAAGAGATAAATTGAGATGACTAAATATTTGTTTTTGTTTACAACCATACTGTCGACCTTTACTCGCATTAACGTCTTAATTCACACGAGAAAACGATTAAATCCTGTAACTACTTCATGTTCGTGAGTAAATTTTTAATAACGTTAGAAATAAAACCTGATAAAATCAAAAAAAACATTAAATTTCGTTTTTTTATCTTTAAATCTTCCCATTTTATTTCACTTAAGCTCGTAATTATAACCATTCACGACTTCCTTACACTTTTAAACATAAAATAAGCAGTTTATATACATGTACAAAATATAATAACACACGATAAACTGAATAAATAAAAATAAATAGCAATAAATAACAAATAAAGAAAAAAAATTTCAGGTTTTATTAGTTGCGAGCGGCGATTCCGTCAGCGAACACGAACGAGGACGACGGGGACATTCCTGAGGTAAATGAATCACAATTTTAATTAAAAAATAAAGAATCAACACGAAATTGACTCACCTGAACCCTTCCCTTGGTTTTAGAAGCGAGAAAATTCTTTTTCATGCATTTCCGCCATTTGACACACGCTTTTTCCTCGGAATCGAGCAAACTTATGACGTCATCGTCAATCCCGTCCGTTATATTCAAAATTTTCCTTTGTCCCAGGGAAACAATTTGCCCCAGAGTTCCTCCCGTGCCGCCAGCGCCAGTGCCTGTGCCAGTGTTTCTGTTCATGATAAATCTCGAAACTGCCATTGTGAAGAGACTTGCAAAGGCAGCAAAGCTCAAAATGGTGACACTTGCGTCTAGAATTGGGTACAAGTGACTTCCAAAGCCATAAGAACTCATAGAATTCATGTAATAGGGGTTTCTTTTCATTCTAAGCACTGTTTGACTCGAATTTGAGGCTTCAGACACTGTTAAATGTGGTTTGTTGCTGTTTGTTGTTTGATTTTCCTTTGTTTTTCTTGAAATTGAACCATTGCAGACATGGAGGAAGAAGAGAATGTGGATGAGTTCAACAAAAATCTGTTTTTTTTTCCATAAAGTAAAAAACAAAAAATTAATATTAATATATTAGATAATAAAACTGTCCAACTTCCAATAGCAATAAGTCTACAATGTGTCAGACACACATGGACAAAAGGAAGTAAAAAGAAAAAACTATAACCAAAACCCACAAAATCATGAAAGGAGAAAAGTGAGGAGAAAAAATGGAACAAATTATTGATACACTTATTTTTTACAGATTTTTACTCCTAAAAAATACTAATGTTTGCATACACTTTTTTTATTATTAAATTTGAAATTGTACTGACGTTATACATACATTTTGCACATGCGCAGTACACAAACTGTGAAGAGGTCAAAGTGACCTAGCATGGGAGTTGGGGAAATTCAAATAGGATGGTAGTTGAAGGGTTAAACCACCATTTACACTTTTATACCTTATTTTACACTTTAAAAACCTAAAAATCTACTTAATAATAATAAATTGTTGCCCTTTTCAAAATTAACCTGCACAGCGAAAAATTTTGTCCCTATATAAACTCCTTTTAGGTTTAAGTGTGCAAATTTGGGTGTAAATGATATTACTACACCTTAAAGAAGTTAGAAATTGTTTCTTACACCCAATACTGGTGTCTAGAAGCACCTTTGTGTGTACATTTACACTTATAATGGTGCAAAACGGCGCCTAAATAGTGTTATTTCACACATAAAAGGAGTCTATATAGGGACAACATTTTAAACCTATTTACACCTTAATTTTTCGCTGTGTGATTACAGAATAGTGATTTGTCAAAATTACCCTGAATACAGAAGAGTGATTGGTCAGACAAAATATTGCATTTGACAATATATAGGCCTATACTATATATGTCCTGTTTTTATTAAAAAATATAAGGGCAATCATATTTTGGGGTTGGCTATTTCTGAATGAATATTTTCAGTTCCACTAGAAAGTAAAATGTTCCTTTAAGACAATAACAAAACAAAACAATTTTCTGAATGCTTATAATTATGGGAAATCAGAGAAATTTAATGTACAAAGAAGATTAGAGGAGAAAACCATAGAATTAATCATGCAAAATGTACATTTTGTTGGTTTTTTGGGTTTATTAAAATGAGATTTGACTCACCTTCATGTTTTGTTGTTGTTTGTCAAGGTGTTGATGTGTTTGTGTGGTAGCTATACTGGCTAATGTCCACTATGGACAAATGTGACCTCCCTTGTTGAGCAATTATAGTGTCTTGGCTAATTGTGAAGAAAGGAATATGAGGTATGTTAAATGTTTGTGTTCTTTAGAGCACAAAATCATCTCAAGTGCATAGTTGTCGGATTTTTTGTGGCAGTAAAAGTGATTATGAGCTGACACTTCAGGAAATGATGATATATTGCGGCAAGGTCATTAAAATTTGTATGTAATTAGGCATAAAGTTTGTTTGGGAGGTGATTTCATGTAGGTGAGTGTTTATTAATGGTCTGAAAGTTGTCTTGGAGGTTTTTGTGGCTGCTCCTTGAACTTCACTGCTTGACAGATGGCATAAAAAATATGTTTCTCACTTTTTTTGTAAAGAAAATTATGGTTAAATTGTTTTTTGTGGGTTATGTTATTTTTGTAATAATTTTTCTGTGGATTTAGTTTTTTTGTCTGAAATTAATTTTAAAAAATTTTTTCATTAAGTTGTGTTTGATTCTGTCCTTTAGAGATTTACTGAATTACACTATAAAACCACAATTAACCTGCAATCTCACTTTTTTTATAGTCGTTTAAATGATTTTTGTCTCAGAATTATAATCTGATAATGAATTTTAAGCCTAAAAATTGCTTAAAAAGCTATTTATTTTGATTATAATCGGCTACGCCTGGAGCTTCACTGCACATCACCTTAAAAGTACACTTTTCCAGTAATAATTCTTCAATTATTTTTCTACTTTCTTATAATTCATATTCAAAAATTTGTGGGAAAATTGAAGAGCAGGCTTAAAATTATCTTAAAATTTGAAATTTTCTTTTTTTATGTGCTGCCCCTTGAGCTTTATTGCACATCACCATAAAATACATTTTTCCCCACAATACTTCAATTATTTTGTTTTGTACCATATTTTAAAAATAATTTTTGTAAAGTATTGTGGGAAAATTGAATTTAAGGCCTAAAATTATCTTGAAAAAATTATAATTTAATTTTTATGTGCTGCCCCTCTAGCTACACTGCACAACAACTTATTAAAAGTACATTTTCTTCCCATTATTCTTCAATTATTTTTGTATTTTCTTGTTACCTTTTTTAAAAACTTAGAAAATTAAATTTTTCGCCTGAACTGACCTTAAAAAAATTGAAATTTCATTTTTTTTGTATGTGCTGCCCCTTGAGCTTCACAGCTTCACCACATACCACCTTAAAATCATATTTTTCCCCAAAATTCTTCAGTTAATTTCCTATTTTCTTCTAATCTTTGTAAAGAATTGATGGAAAATTGAATAATTTTTTATTTGCAGCCCCTGAAACCCTGACTACACTGCACAACCCAAAACCTAATTTACCAAAAAATTTAAATTTATTTAAATTTATTTCATAAAAATGGAAAAATAAATTTCAGACAAATTTTTTCTACTGAAATATTTATTTCATTCTCATTAATTACTCAATCAATCAATACATAAGAAAAAAATTCTAAGAAAATCAATAAATAATTTATTTACAGAAAAATCGTAAAAAAAATTAATATAAACATTGAGAAAATCTCAAATCGCAACTATCACTCGTTGTTTTATAGTCGACCAACGACGGCAAAGAATTGTACAAACGACTCGTCCATGATGGCGCAGAACTAAAAAATTAAAATTAAAAATTAATTTTATAAACTTTAATAATATTTAAACTAAAAATACTTGATCTCATTATTTTGGTTGTGATTGGCATTTTGGTTGTTGAATAGATATCTTTGCATTCCTTTGATAAACGGCGATAATTTACAAATCAATTTCTGTTGACACGCTGTTTTGTTTCCATTTTGAATCGTCTCCATGTTGTTGAGCACTTTTTCCGTCAGTTGGTTGTCGGCAAGAGCGTTTGTGATGGCTGCGATCTGTTTAGCAATTGAAATGTATCATTTTTGGGAGATTTTTTGAGTTTGTTGAGGTTACTGACTTTTTCTTGTGATGGTAAATTGAAGCCGAATAGTTTAGTTTGGCCGAAAGCGCGACTTTCTGCTGTGAGGTCGTTCGTGTCCGTCGGGAGAAATCTGCCGGCGATCTGTTTTTAAATGAGAAATTTTTTTGTGGTTAATAATGGGTGTTGTGTGGTGATGATGGGATTTTTTTGGGGGTTGATTGATGTTCTGTCATGAGGAATGGGGATGGGACGAGATTGATGGTTGATTTAATGGAGATTGTGCGTGATGAAAGAAGTTGGATTTTTTGGAGTTAATAAATGGGGGATGAAAGTTTTCCGGGTTTCAAAACTTGGGATTTTTTCGATGTTTTGCTGATTTGCGAAAATTCGAAGTTTTCGATTTTTATAGTTTTTTTTTCCTTCGGGTGTTTTTAAAATGTCAAACTTTCAATATTGTCGAAAATTGAATTCTCAATTATGTCGAAATGTCGACATTTTTACCATAGTGTCGAAATGACGGTCCGATATTTCGACATTATGGTAAAAAAATTTTTACAAATTTTTTTTTCATTGATCCGATAATCCGAATTTCGGATCATTCGGTTTTATCCGAATTTATCCGATTCGATTCGGATAAATTTCGGATGAATCCGGATTACAAAAATGTCATCCGGTGTAATAATCGAATCGAATCGAATCGGATTGATTGAAATCCGATTCGATCCGATTTTGCCCATCCCTAATGTCGGATCTTCAATAGGCCTATGTCGAAATATCGATATTTTACTATTGTTGACTCAAAATGTCTAAATTTTTATATTGTCGACTCGAAATATCGAATTTTTACTAAGTGTCGACTTCTCCATTAGTACGTCAAACTCGAAATGTCGACCTTTTTACTAGTGTCGAGTTTTACAATATTATCGGATTTGCACTAGTGTCGAAATGTGGACTTTTTCCATAATTTCGAAATTTTTAATCGTACAATTTTTGAAGCATCGAATTTTTCGAATTTTCGCAAATCAGGAATAAAAAAAAATCATTTTCGACCTTTTCGGCAACAAACACGAGGAAATTCATAGCCAAAACTCCCAAACTATTAGACTCGATGCCAAACATCCTAAAAAGCTCATCAAAAGCAGCCTTCGATTTCGGATTAGTCGACGAACCGAATCCAAACAGATTCAACAAACTCGGCAAGATCGAAATGGCCTTCTCCAAAAACGACTTGGACGTCCTTGACACTTGAGGAGGCGCGACCGGTCCGCCCTTGACTAACCAGGGTGGTGCAATGACCCCAACGCGATGTTGCATCGGTTGCACGTAGACGGGAACGGGTAACGGATGAGGTACGGATGAAAACTGAGGCAACGGTGGCCCAGTGATGATCGTAGGCGTCGGTGAAGTTTCGGTTTCGGTCTGTGTGTCGGTTTCTGGGTTCAAGGTGAACGGGTGCTTGAGTGCCAAGTTTCGGCCTATCCATGGGTTCCAGCTGGTCATGCGATGGTTGTTGAATGATTGTATCGGGAGTGGGATGCGGGATAGGAGAGTTCCCGCGATGATCAAACGTGCCCAAAAATCCATTGTTTTACTATTAAATTTGGAAAGAAATTTGAGAATTGATTTCATGGGTGATGAAGTTAGTTTTTTAATTGTTGAAAATATTTTTTAATTGTTAAAAAGTAATTATCAATTGTTAAAATGTATTTTTCAATTCTTAGAAACTGATTTTCATTGTTAAAACGTACATTTCCATTGTTGAAAGTTGTTGAAAGTTGTTTATCATTGTTAAAAACAATTTTCCGATATTAAAATTATATAATTTTTGTTAAAGAATTTTTTAAAGGAAAATCGATTTTACGTTGTTAAAAGACATGTCCATTGTTGAAAACGGTTTGTCATAGTTAAATGTTAGTTTTCCCATTGTTGAAAGGGGGTTTTCCATAGTTAAATGTTAGTTTTCCCATTGTTAAAAAGGGGTTTTCCATTGTAAAAAGACAGTCTTCCATTGTTAAAAATAATATCCATTGTTAAAAAAGTTTTTCACTGTTCAAACCTAACGTCTCCATTGTTTAAAGACAGTCTTCAATTGTTAAAACCTACGTCTCCATTGTTAAAACCTACTTCTTCATTGTTTAAAGTTGTTTATCATTGTTAAAAACAATTTCTTATGTTAAAATTAGATTATGAAAATCAATTTTACATTGTTAAATGACAGTCGGTCATTGTTGAAAACCGTTTTTCATTGTTAGAAGCTAGCTTACCATTGTAAGAACTAGTTTTCCATTTTTAAAACTATTTTTTCATTATTGCAACCATTTTAACTTTCTTCCAAAACCAACTTAACAATATAAGAAAAGTGACTTACATTTACTTTCAGCAGCACGATGTACAACGATGAGATAAATGCAAAGAAATGTTCCATGATCCGAAAAGATTCCTTTATAAAGTAGAAGAAATCATTTTCCCTGCAGTGACCCCAGCGTGTGATTGGTTCAACTGGATCCAGGTCACGGAAGTGACCTCACCTCGACAAATGTTTAGACTGGAACAATGATTTTGATTTATACACACGATAGTGTCGATAAAATGTCCATTAAAAACGACAAAAAAATCAATCAAAAACATCATAACAGATTACGTAATCACATTTTATAACGTTATAGATTAAGTCATTGCAATATTTTGGGATTTTTGGGCAAATCGGTTTACCATAGTTTTATTTTAGGAACATTTAATATGGGATTATGATATGGAAATTCCGTTACACTTTCTAAGCACAATTTCTCCGTTTGATGCGCATGCTCCGATTCTCTCGAACGAGCAGGTCGAGTTGTATGGTATGCTATGGTCGAGGCTATGGTACTTTGGAGATATGTGACCCAGGCCTTGTAGTTGAGAGAAAGCTGGGAATAAGGATTAAGGAAGTGGCCTCGGGTTAATTGTATGCGGCTATTCTTTGTGTTTATACGGGCTGATCTCGGGATGGGAGTTTTGTGGCTGTGGGAGCTAGATGGGCATTGTTTGAATGCTAGCGCCATCTGGAGGTGAAATTGTGAACTAGTTTTGGTATGTTAATTGTTAGTGCTGCTGATGGCATAAGATGAGAAGGAATGATTGTTGGTTTGGAGTTGTTTGTATTGTTTTGATGATTGTTGTGTTAGAAAAGTTTTTTTAATAATGTAAAAATTTTTTGAACATCGTAAAAATGTTCTTTTAGCAATGAAAATATTTTATTAACAATAATGTAAAAATGTTTTAACAATAAAAATATTGTTTAATAGTTTTTAACAATGAATATATCTTTTTCAACAATAAAAATATCTTTTTCAACAATGAAAATATCTTTTTCAACAATGAAAATATCTTTTTCAACTATGAAAATATCATTTTTAGCAATAAAAGTCACATTTCCAACAATGAAAAAAAATTCCAACAATGAAAATATGAAAAAATAATTTTCATCAATAAAAATATGAAAAAAAATTGTCCACATGAAAATATGAAAAAAAATTGTCCACATGAAAATATGAAAAAATAATATTCAATAATGAAAACATGAAAAAATAATAAAAATACAGTTTTCAACAATGAAAATAACATTTCCAACAATGAAAATAGCATTTCCAACAATGAAAATAGCATTTCCAACAATGAAAATAGCATTTCCAACAATAAAAATAGCATTTCCAACAATGAAAATAGCATTTCCAACAATGAAAATATAATTTTAAACAATGAAAACTTTTATTTCAAACATTCTAACATTTCACCTGAATTTTCACCTGTACCTACGTCAGGTTATTTAATTTTTAAAAAAATCCAATTTTGTAACAAAATCACTCTTTATTTTCATCATTTTCACGAGTACTTATTTTTATTGCGCGAGTAAAACGATTGCAACGATTACTATAGAGTCATCACATGACGGTCGAGTGCTACATTACCCCTCCCTGTTTCCAAATGCGGGGGTGGAAATTCTGCGGGTTCCACCGATTGGACACGGTGAGGGACACATGGGAACTGGCGCATTTCTCCTGCCAACCCCACACGGCGCATTGAAGACGGTTTGGCGACACGGACGACTTCAAAGCTTAACTTGAGTCAGCTTGACCGATCCAAGAGAAAATAGGGAGTGTTTTAAGTCATGGTCTGTCAATACCACATTAATTTCTCGATTCAAACGCGCTGATAAGCATTGACAGTTTCGACAGGTTTCGCCACAGACTCGATAAATCAACTAAACAAATTGTTTTTAGGAGGAATATTTGTTTGTAGATTTGGATTTGGATTAAATTTGTTGATGTTAAGTCGGATTTGGT
>JAQFZO010002280.1:0-12612 GCA_034695885.1 Geophilus flavus
TCTGCGGTACCTTATCTAGGTGAATAAACTGCTTTTGGTGAAAGATTGCCAACCTCATCCTCTCGGTTGCTTATCTTTTGTACGCATCTCGTGTATACCTGTGGGAAGCCATCTAGTGGTAGATGTACCAACTTTGTTTTTAAGGCGGGGTTTTTTTTTAAGGGGAGGAGCGTGGATTTATGGCGTTCTTGTTAATCAATTTGGTAGATGATGGTGCCCGCGTCTGTTGGCGTGGGTGGGCCTCGGGGGTCCTGTTGGCCTCTTTGCCCACCTGCTGGTGGTCGTTTCACTTTGTTTGGCTCTTCGCCAGTTTTTCTCTTCTTTTTTTCCCGGTTGTTTATTTTCGGTTTTCGGTGTTGCTTTTCGGAGAAATGCAGTAAAAAATTAAGGAAAATAAATTTACGGATTGGTTGGTTGGTTGGGGGAAAAAATCGTTTCTATAAATATAGTTAAAACCAACGTCGCCCTTCTTTTCTGTCAGCGGTGCCACCTGATCCCGACTCTAAATCTTGCCAACTCATGCATCTTCTTCTATGGCCAAGGTTTGTCCCAGTCCTTGGGCGCATGGAATAGGCGGAATGCCGAACTGAATACCGTGGAATTATGGCGACGATCATAGTTATTATGTTTGTATTAGTGTTTTTTACGATACTGCAGGTCAGAAATGCATGGTTAAAAAATTTTTGGCTTGAAAAAATTGATTGAAAAAATTTAAAATTGTAAAATGTAGAGAGATATTGTTTTTGGAAAATTAAAAAAATTTTAGGGGAGAAAAATACAAAAAATTTGGAATTTAGATGGAAAATTATTTTCGAAAAATTAGAAAATTAGAAATTTGGAGAGTAATTTGGAAAATTCAAAAATTTCGAGAGAAATTTGGAAATTTAAAAAATTTAGAGAAAAAATTCGAAAAATTCGATTTTTAGGAAATAAAAATTCCTTCATTTCCTAAAATTCGAAAATTCTGGAAAGAAAAAAATCTTAAAATTTAAAAATATTGTCATTTTCCAAATATCGATATGTCTCTTTTTTAAAAAAATCGAGTTTTCAATCGATTTTAAAAAAAATACCCATTCATTATTTTGTCCGAGCATCACGCATCACAGTACCAATCACATCCCTCAAGGTTTCGGTGTGGTTCGGGGTGGAGAGACTCCACCACCCACCACAACGACAAATCGCCCTTCATTTGTCTGGCACTGCAACTCGACTGCAGGTATTTTACAGGGGAACGAGACTCTCGAAGGGAGAGAGAGAAGGATTTAGCGACATTTGCACGCTCTGATGAATGGCACATGTGAACGACTCGTGTTGGTTGTTTTCTCCCTTCGCCATCACTTCCCACAAACACCATTTTCGATATTATATCGATAACCCCTTTCCCTTTCCTTCTCAAGCCTTCATACGCGTCGTCCATCAATACCGAAGAGAAATTGCCCACGCGGGAAAGAGAAAAAAAAACGAGTAGGTGACAAGAAAAAATGGATCGAGCTGATATTTAACCGAAAGAATGCGCATTTTTATTTCTTTTTTTCTCTCCCTTTTTCTCTGACACTCCTAAACGTGTCTCGGATTGAAGTAAATGTCGTCATCCATATTTGAACACGCTTTGACCGGGGAAATTGTGAGTGGATGGATGTAGGTATGAAGATCGATTCGGTTTAAGGCGTAAAGGACCCGCCATTTTTTTTCTTTCCCCTCTCTCTCTTTCTCCACGAATCTATATGGTCGTGACTGGCGTTTTTCCTCTCTCTGGAGAGAGATCGTGGCGATTGGACTTCGGCAAGTTGAGTAAAAGAAGCCTCGTTTTGGTTTTTTTTATTTTTTTTCTACTTTGGCGTAATGGGATGTGAGAGAAAATGGAAATGTTACACAGTCGATTAGGAAAAAGAGTTTTTGGAAGAGCGTAATTTTTAATTGGACTCGAAAATGGAGTCTGCTGTGTTTCTTGGTGCCCTTATATCGCAGGATGAACTCATTTTCTCCTTGTCGGATCAGGTCGGGGTTGTTGGGTTGGGTTGGGTCAATGTGGGCGCCCACACCAATTTCTTTATTTGCCACCGACCGCTTCTTCCTTCCATTTCACTTTCTTTTATATTCCTCGAAAAACGTAGATGGTTTGCACCGATTTCATTTTTTATTAATTTTTTTTATTTATTTATTTATTTTTATTTTTTATATATGGACGGATGCACCTGGAATTTCCTTTTAAAGATTTTTTTTGTGGTTTTAGAAAATATTTGTTGTCGAATTTTTGATTTTTATGGAGAAAAAATGTTTAAAAAAAATGTAACGTGTGGCAGGGAAGCATCAATTTGTATTGTAAGGGGGAGGGAAAAGAAAAAACCTGTGTTTGGAGTTGGATAACGAAATGGAATATTATTTACACGAGATGCAAACCTCGACAGGGGAGAAATTTGCGAGGCAGCTGAAGGAAATGCAAGGCTCAAAGCCACCATCTGTTAATAAATATTTGTTTGTGGACCTTGGCGAAAGGTGTCGATTGAAGACTTGTTTACATACGTGACATCTGGTCTGGTACCACGATTTATAGCTGCAGTATTTTTAATTACATAGATTTTTTTTCTTCTTATTCTTTTGGTTTGTGTTTAGTTTTAATTAAAAAGATTTATTTAAGTTGAGATTATTTCTTTCTCTTTTTTTGGGTGTGTTTTTTATTTTTTATTTATTTTTTATTTTTTTGTGTATCGATTTCTTGCCAAGAAACGGTGGACAGTTTTACTCGTTGCTTCATTCTCATAGGTCCAGTTCTCATGATGCTCATGTTGCTTGCCGTTGGAATGCGAAATTGTATTTTGGTTACGTGACATCTTTTTTTTTTTTTAAAGTCGAACAACATGACTTTTGACTTCTTGAATATCGCGAGTAATTCCTTGTTTATTATAGGGATTAGGTCGTAAAATCATCTTTTAATTTATTTATAAGGGATTTTTTGCATTTTTCATCAGATTAACATTTTTTTTCATATATTTACATTTCAATTTTTTTTTCTCCCCCAACGACATTGCATTGCAATTTGGTTTAAAATGACACTTCCGGTTGGATTAGAATCTCGAAAATGTCTGGGCATTCACTAAAACACGCATACCTCAGCGTTCCTAACTTTGGAGACCCCCAACTCGACCGGAAGTTCCATTTTTAAAGGGTCGAGGTGGAGATAAAATAAATTCACTTTATATTACATTTTTTAAAGCGAAACTTTTCTAATTATTTTTGATAAAAAACTGGTGTTTTGGTATAGAGCGCAATTTAGTCCCCCTTATACACAATATTGCGGAGGTGGCGGTTACCAGCGTCATTGATCTCGGTCACGAGTGTAGCAAATGCTGCTTATTTATTGAGGAAACGAGGATATAAGGTGAAATAGCGTTGGACGATATTCGCGGGCCAAAGTGGCAACGATATTGCACTGCTGCTGTTATAGGCAAAAAGGCACTCGCGGGAACGAAATTTATCACTGCTCGGAGACCTCCCTCTTTTACACGAACCGCTATACAACTTTGTACGTAATAAATTACATCTCGAACCTTAAATTAATTGACCTTTTCTAATAATATCATCGGCCGCCCGAATATTCGCATCGAAACGAAACGTTGGCTTATTTATATATATTTTTTTTTTTACTCTCTCTCTCTCTCTCTCTCTCCCTTCCTCCTTATTTCCTGTCGGGGACTTGTTGATGCGTCCTTGTTGCCACAGCAACAAGACGCTGAAATAATGATGTTTTTCTCAGCGAGATGCTGCTTGTCGTTTTCATATTCAAATAAGGGTAAGTCGAGGGAGATGGAGGAAGACTTCTCTTAGCGAGATTGGGAAATATATCTCGTACCGAATATCCTAGCAAGAAATTTTTTTTTTTTGGGAAGTCTATTCTCCAACGAGAGCATCATCTGCCGTTGCTTAGCAGCAGTGTCAATCAACTTCTCGTTGGGCGATGATCGTCCTTATTACAGTTAATAAGTGCCATTGCTTCATACGAAGGAATTTGCATCGAATGAATATTGGTTTGGCGCTGCGTCGCTTCCTCCTCAACCCACTTTTTAATGAAGTTGATTGCATGCAACGATGAGTTTGAATAGAAAAGAAGCTTATTTTGCTGCTGGTGCTGTTACCCTGCCATGCATGTATTTATAGATACCGTATGTACGTACCTTATTTTTTATTTATTTATTGCAATTGATCACCTAGAAGCACTCGATGAAATATTTATGAGGAAATAAATTTTATTTTTGACTTTAAATGTAAAATATGTTTAAAATATTTTAACATTTTGTTTGTTTGTTAGTTTTTTCTAACGGGATTGTAAATAGTCGTAATGTACGAGGAGTTTATGTCGACGTGCCCGCACGGAACGTGATTGAAGACACGATACACCGAGCCTTTAAAAAAAATAACAATTTCCTCGAAATCTTTGTTGTTTTTTATTTTTATTTTTTTATATTTTTATATTTTTTTATCGAGAGATGTAAAACCCCGAACATAACATAACACGACTCTCGGTGCGTATGAAATTTAGTGAAAACTATTTAAAATGCCATGTCGTGTAGTAAAACTAAGGAAGAAAGAAAAAAAGATGCATCTCGTGCAAGAATTTTTGGCGAGTTTGATGTTTTTGTATGAGCATCGGACCGTGTAAGATGTTGGCGTGTTTATGAGCTCGTAAAGTTGAACGTTTAGCCCTTATTTTTACTCGGCACCCTCACTTGCAAAAGGGGGGGGAAAAATTATCCTTTGATATCGTATTAAAATGTTCTTTTTTACGCTATGTATGTGCCGCGCGCGCATACATACACATTACACACGACTCTCCACACAGCCACGACATGGGTGAAGTCACACGATACCAGATTTGCTCTTGCTTTTCCAACTCTTATCTATTTCGCCTGCAGATGGAGACGAACATGAATTCCCATTTCCCTGCCACGTGTGTGATTAAATAATGTTTGCAGTCGTACGTACATTAATTCGTTGCGTGCAAAACAAAGACGAGATTGAGATAGAAAAAAAGAGTCAACAAATTAAAAGGTATTTTAGAACATTTTTTTCCTCTCCCCGAAGAAATTGAGGATTTGCGTCGAAAAAATACATAAATGTCAGTTTTGTCGCCGAAGATGCGAAGGTTTCCTTGGTAACTAAAGACAGAGGATTGAGGAGAGAGTGAGAGTAAGAGAGGTGGAGAGAGAGACCCCCATAAGATCAATAGATGCAGCTGGTTGTTGTACAATGGCGTGCGTTAATTGCAATCACAGCTTGTCATCCGTGGTCGGCCTCACGGGGGTTTTGGCGAGTTGAGTTGGCAAGATGTATACCAGGTGGTGTCTTCTCTCATTCCTTTATGTTGTGGGATCGTGCCGAGTCCGTGTCTCCTTTAAAACGAACTCGCTGCCGGTGTTGGCAGGTCGTCGTAGCGAGGTGGTTGTTTTAAAATTCTTCACCAGGCGCCGCACTGTCCACGTGCAGCACGTCTCGAGGGGCAGCAAGTGGACCGAACCATCTTCTCGTAATATAAATCAAAGAAAAGGCAGCTCCCACTCGATAACTTTACCCCTGTAAACCGATAAATGTTAATCACGATGATATAACACTAATAAAAAGAAAAAGTAAAAAAAGAAAGGGATGTGTGTTACACTCGAACGGATCCATCATTCACTGCGCAGTCGTCAAACTTGTCTCTTGCAGCGATGGAGTGAGAGGAATGAGAGTGAGAGAGAGCGATGTAGACAAGATGGCTGCCCTGCACTGAAAAAGGGAAATTTAAACTCATTCTTCTTTATAAAACAGATGTTAGGTGATGATAACGTCGTTCAAAACGCGGTGATTGATCGCAGTTTGCTTTATTTTCAATGGACGAGGAGGGGGAATGAAAGGGTTGGCAGTGTTTTGTTAATTGCGAGCATGGTGGTCTCCACTTATTTTCTCACGCTGTTGGCTTTGACAAATATTGACTGCCGATGCTTTTCGATAATATCGAGTTATCTGCTAATGGTTGAATGGAATGGAAGTTCTGGTTTTTCGACAACGATCTGTGCCGTGCCACGCTTTTCGGAAGGGGTGGAAAGGTTGCTTCCGGTTGGGTTGAGACCTCGAAATTTTCGGGTGTCTTCTAGGAACGTTTATCTTGGTGCTCCAAAAATTTTAAACCTCTAAGACAACCGGAATTGCCCGCTTCGAGCACTCGAAATTTGCCTTTTCATCATTGCGTCGCTTTTCGAAGGAGCGGAAAGAGCACTTCCGGTTGAATTAGGGCCTCTAAATTTTCAGGGTACATTATAAGAATGTGTGTCTCGGTTTCCCGAAAATTTGAACTTTTCGAGTCAACCGAAAGTACCCGCTTCGAGCACTCAAAATCTGACTCTTCACCATAGTGCTGCTTTTCGAAGGGAAGGAAATGGCACTTCCGGTTGGATTGGGATCTCAAAATTTTCAGTACACCTTCTTCGAACGTGTATCTCGGTGCCCCGAAATTTTAAGGCCCCTAGGACAACAGGAAGTGGCCTTTTTGAGCACTCGAAATTGCGTAAAATGCCAAGGGTTTGGCTGATTACGGTACGTCATTGGCCTCATGATTAAATTTAAAAGAAATAAAAATGCATATAAAATAAAATTCCCATTCATCTGTACGTATTCAGAAATTATAATTAAAGAATTAAAAATGCAAGTTAGAAATAATAAGTTTGATAATGCCCGATGTGTTGTTTTCGTTACGACGTCGTAAAAGGGAGTAAAAGAGTTTGTTTTGAAGAATTCATTCTTTAATTTAAAGTTTTATGCGTGGGGGCCAGGCAGTGGAGGTGTTTTATTAGATGCGAGTTATGTTTAGGCTACCACTAGTTGATAATTGTGGTAATTTAGATTCTTGTGGCATTCGCAATGGGGTCATTGCAGAGGATTTTCGTCGCAACAAATTGAGATTTTGGTCGAGTTTGTTTGTTTGGGGAATGCGCTACTTGCGAGCACTGCTGATGAAGTCAACAACGTTGCAAAGATCAGTGTCACAGTTTGTTGCACCAGATGTTACAACGAGAGAAATTTATGGAAGAAAACTCCCAACTTGCGCCCGAGTATACAGTTTTTAACTCATTTTTTTTTACTTCATTTTTTCCCCATTTAGTCTCCAAATCAATATTTCTTTTTTGTTGGAACTTAATTTTCTTGTAGATATCTATATAAAAAAAAGAAAAAAGGGAAAAAAATCTTTAAGTAGAGCTTTGAAGTGGCCTCCTGTTGTTTCCCATGGTTCGATACACCGATACAAAAATTATTTACTTCGACTTACTGCTGTTCTTTTATCCAGTCACGCAGGATTAAAAGGCAAGAGATGGAAAATGAAACGGAAAAAGAGAAATAACAAAATTGTTTGCTCTTTTCGATATGCCACTTGATTTCGATAAATGCGGCTCTTGATTTGTTTAATATATACAAAATAAATGACTACAGCTGTCGACTTTTGACGATGAATTTTTCTATGAAATGCACTTAGCGATGAAATATGAATATCTACGATTACGATTGGAATTTAATGGATTTTTTCTTAAATTCGGGGAAAAATCCTAACAAGAATCTAAAAATGCCCGGATTGAATATCATGATTTCAATCATAGTTTTGTTTTAGTAATATTTTAGTGAATTTTTTATGACTGAATATTAGTTGTGTACTTCGAAATTGGCCGTGTACTCTGTTCTGTTGTTGTTTATTTGAAGTTTGTGAGTTCTTCGTTTGGTATTTATTTACATTTGTGTCTGTGTCTCCTTTAGTTTGAGTCAACACATATTTTTGGTGGTTGTGAATAAAAGATGCAATCGGTGTTTACGGTGTACTTACGAGATTGCTTTTGCTCCGAATGATATTGTATCGTAATAAAATGTGTTAAACTGTTAAGAACATGGAAATTCCATAAACAATCACGTCGAATTTAATGTTTAATTAGTGGAAGTGCAATCGTTTAATTTTTTTTTCCTTTTTTTTTTTTTGTTATTATGTCGTGTTCGGGTCATCTGGTCGCCTGAATAATAGAGCAATTAGTAAATAAGTAAATATTTTTTCTTTTTTTTTTCTTTTTTTTTGTAAGAGGGAAGGGGAGGGGGGGGGGGGGTGGGTTAAGGGAAAAAAGAAGTGCATTTTGTCCGTGCTTTGAAACGCGGCTTTATGGGTTGAAACATAAAAAAATAATATCGCTATTAAAAATCGATTTTATTTTATGCTTAAAATATTTTTTTTTCAACAAATTTTTTTTATCGATTTTATGCGTCTTCCACCTTAATCATAAAAAAAAAACTTGGATTTATGAATTTATTTTATTCATTATTCATTTAGAAATTTAAGAGATTGCCGGTATAAATAAATAAATTGCAAATAGAAATCCATCCAAAGTATAATTGAGTTATGCAAATTCCTATATAAGTTGGTTTGTTTTCATGAAACGAATTTTCCTTCAAACGATAAGCTTTTTTCAAAAAAGGTAAACAAGCGAATTTACTTGTCTTAAAGCTCTCAAAACACCGAAAAAGGTAAACAACACACCCGAAACACAAATAATTCGTTTAAAAACAAACAAAACAGACACATTTATGCAATTATAACATTTTTAAACCATTCGCACCGACACGGGTCACTCGTCTCGAAACATCCGAGTCACGGTGATGGAATATTTTAGTTACACCTGTCGTAACTAATGACTGGGTGGGTGTGGCACAAACCTGAAACTTTTTCCCTCTGCCTTAGCCGATTTCACGATCCTTTTTATGTTTTTATGATGCTCAGTTCCTGTGCATCATCACATCTGTGGACCGAGTCCAACTTTGACGTCCCACACTCATAATGCGATGGGTTGGTGACTCCCACGAGTGTGTTTCACTTCTGCTTAGTGTCCATCACCGAGACATAAAAAAAAAATTCCAAACCCCGATGAACATCATAACATGTCCCGACCACGGGATTGATTATGGCCCTTGGAAAATAGCGCATTCTGACCACGTCTTCATTATAGACCAGAGGGACGCAATCAATAAATACAATCCAGACGAAATGGGGGGAAAACAGAAAAAAAAATAAATATAAAAAAAAAATGTTTGGTTGGGGGGTCTCGTGGGTAATGATCCTCTCCTTTATGGCCTGTTTACTGGCATCTGGAGGCTATTGTGTTAATTAGTTGATGGTTTCGGACTCTCGTTTTGTAATTTGAACTTATTTTTGTCAGAGAAATGTCAATCTTTGCAAAATATGATGCATTAAACTGTATTAAACCTCGAGGTTAGGGTTTTTTTTGGTTTTTTGAGTTGAAATTTGACTTATGGATTGGGTGCGAGTTCGATCCCCAGAGGGCGTAATGTTGCTTAATTTTTTTCTCTTCTTCTAATCCACGAGTGTGTAACACGATACGAAACAAAGTTGTTTGAATTTTTTTTTCCTAGTCTCTTCTCTTCTTCTCGCGAGGTGAGTGATGTTGAGACTTGAGAGGCATAAAAGGGTGTGGAAGGTTGTTGAATGCCGACACTTAGCCGAGGATGCCTCGATCGCAATTGGAGATGGTATCTCTGGTGGGGCATTCCTGCACTCGCATCGCAATCCAAAGTGTGTTGCCATGCCGACGGTAGATGAGGATGCGAGAGTGCCATCTCGTCTTCGTTGCCAGGTGTTTCCGCCTGCCCCCGTTCACCTCTGCGACAATCAATACCGAAGATGGGAATTGGGCCGGGCGGGGGCGCTGGTTTGTCGGAGAATTACACTGCTGCAGTGTGTCGTACAGTACCAAACCGACCTATCATTAATCGACAATTTCGAACCATCGGAATTGCAAATGGCGAAGAAAAATTTTTTTTTTTAAAAATTTTTTATTTTGTAAGCTATAAATAGGTTGGATTTGTTTGCATCATTTTTATTAGAGTGGAAAATGTAAACGAAGAGGTGAGTTGTTAAAAGGTGTTTTAAGTATATTCAAATTAATTTGAGCCGAGTCCGTAATTAAACATGAATGTCATTTACACTCGGTCATGCTCTTTAATGACGAGCAGGTGCGCGACTCTTCTTAAGGAGCGAGAGAGTGAGAGTATGGGTGTGTGTGTGTGTGTGTGCATCACGCAGATTCGCGACGCTCGCTCGTGGAATTGAATTTTGCGGCGCAAACGTCAGCGAAACCGTATTAAATCTCGTGATTTCCGCCTCAATCGTGCCAAAGCCAGAGCTCGCATCCAGTCGTCGTTTCTTGTCTTTTTTTTTCTTCTTTAAACTTATTCTTTGCTGATTCTCTCTATCTTTCGTTAACCCTCCAGGTACAACATAAACAGCTGACGATGGAAACAATTTTTCGCCAATCAAATATCTATTTTTTTTCCCCGAAATGCCATTTGATTAGAATATAAGTCATTTTTCCTTTAACGTAGAGTTTAAGGGTGATGGAGTGTTTGAATTTTTTTTTTAAAAAATCGATATAAAAATTTTGAAAGGTGTTTGGTGTTGGATGTGTTCTACAATTCACGTTAATTCGCGCATTTGTCTCTCGATGGGTCTAAAATTAGGGTCGAGTTCGTGGCCTCGAGTTTATTACGTCGCCAAAAGATGGCGTTAAATATTAAAAATGGTTTTTTGTCATCTCAACCCGGGAAAAATTTATTAAATAACGAATAACTACAAAGCAGCAAAGGCCAGTGAGTCAGTGACGTTTTAAATGGTTTACGGTTCGAAAAAGGTCACCGACGAATTTTTGTCTCACACGACAGAATCGAATATTGTGTTTTCTTTATAAATATTGTATATACAATAAAAAATAAAAAAAAGGGCACAAAAGACCGTTTTTCAACCTTGACAGGCCCAGACTCTTTAATAAGCACAATTTTGAAAAATGATACGGGTAATTCCGATCCCACGACGGGGGTTAGAAACAGGCGTTCCTTATGATGAACGCGAAGAGGGTGGACGCAGATAGGGCTCCCTAGCGTGTGGGCGGCAACGACGTGTTCGTTCGCAGAAGGAAAAAGATTGCGATCTCGGTGTGTCTTTAATATTTTCGGGCGTTGATGAGCCCCAGCATCCATCCAGTCACTTATTAATGTCTGTTATTTGGGTGTGAGGGAAGTCGCTTACTCATCTCATCATTGTCCAGTATAGGAAATTTGCAGCGCGGCCAAGCGAGGGCCCATTTCTCTTATTGGAGGTGTAATTTCCGGTCCACTAATAATCGGTTGGATGGCAACTCGAGGTTGTCGAATCCAAAGTGTGTGTCTAACTTCATTTTTATTTAGTTTTTATATTTTTTTTTATTAAAAAGTGATTGCTTTTGGATGCAAACAAGGTGTTTGTGCGCGAGTGTGTAAGGCCGAGTCTGCGAGGAAATGATAAAATAATCCATTAACTTCAGGCGACTTTGAAAAATAGCTCGGATATTGACAGGTGTGTCTCTAGGCGAGAGAAAGGAGAGGCAGAGAGAGAGAGAGAGCGAAGAGACGCTTCCTTGCCAACCGAATCAATACGTCACTTTGAATTCTGTGAAATTCAGCAATATTTGGTCGTTCGTTCAGTTGGTTCGTTCGTTCCTTTCCTCTTCTCCGGGCCGCTTTTCAAATATATACATCGCATCTTGTTTAACTGCTGATATGTCGCTCGTGCACGACTTGCTGCCTCGGTCATTTTTGTTTATGTCGAGTCAACACGATCGAATAGTCATTCTCATTTTTCAATTGCCACTGAGCTGACAGCAATTGCAGCCGTCCACGGGTCGTCGTTTCAACATCGCTTCGTGCCTCGAGCCTCCATTTGCAACTTAAGAGAGAGAGAGAGAGAGAGCGAGGAATTGCAAAGTTTGTGCCACTCGACAGTAATCATCGGGTAATGAATACTCGTCGTTTGATAAATTCCACACGTCACTGGCTTTTAGTCACTTTTAATACACGTATATTTATTCCCTTTTCTGGTTTCGACAGATCTGTGGGAGTTTTGTCACATGAAAAATTCTATTTTTTCACGTAGGTGTCTTGTGATGTATGGAAATGAGTAAGCAAATACAATGCATTTGTTAAGTGAGTCGAAGAAATGGTGTCTCTCCCTCTGCTGGTTGGTGGTAAAGTGCAAGGTCATGACCTTACTCTCATCTTCCTCCTGTTTTCCCCTCCTACTCTTTCATTCTGAGAATACCAGCGACGCCTTAGTACAAAAAAAATAATAAAAAAAATTTTAAGAAATATTTTTTTTATTACATAATAATAACTAAAACTTTTTTTCCTTTTAAAAAAAAATTCATGTCAGTACCCGACATTGATACTTTGATGTGAAATTCGTGACTGCAATACCCTTGGATTTTTTCCCCCCTTTTC
Source organism: Geophilus flavus (assembly GCA_034695885.1). Classification (NCBI taxonomy): domain Eukaryota; kingdom Metazoa; phylum Arthropoda; class Chilopoda; order Geophilomorpha; family Geophilidae; genus Geophilus; species Geophilus flavus. The sequence continues at coordinate 12,328 of JAQFZO010002280.1, forward strand.
TTCTTCTACACACCAATGTGTCATGCGCGACTCTTTTTGTGCATGTATGAGGACTGGAGGCGTTTTGGAATCGACCAAAAGCGTCTCCTCCTAGTTGATCACGGTAATCCATTTGCGATGTGGTCGGACCTAATTACCATTATCAAATGTAATCAGTGCTCTTCATTATCGGTCGGTGTAAAAGTGGTTGTAGGGGTTTACACAAGCGATTGTGAAAGTGTGTGTAGCGATCAGAATGCCAGTGGACAAGTCGCGCGACAAAGGGTATACACACTTTTCAATGGG
>JAQFZO010002281.1:0-12611 GCA_034695885.1 Geophilus flavus
AGTTAGTGTCAAGTTTAGTTATAGTAGTGTAAAAAAAAAATTAAAATAGTGTTATTTTAAGTAGTGTACATTTCAGTCTTTTTTTAGTGTAAAATGCAGGGAAAATAGTGTATCGAAAAATGGAGTCCAATTAATAAACAACGACGCTTTCGCTTAAGTAAATAATAATACAAAATCAGACTACATAAATCGTGCCACCTGACAATATTTTGGGTCTTTTCGTTCCATATTTCGTGATTTGCTGGCGATTTTCTTCAGTCGGAAGTAAAAAGCGAATAATTCGGAAAATTTCCGATGGCAAATCAAGCGCGTTTGCTGTGACTGTGAATCCTTCGACATCTTATCGACTGGTCGGTAACTTGCTTATTAACCTAAAAGTTGCTGCATTAATTGGGGGAACTGCCTTCACAACTCGGTGCACTAATTACGACTCGTTGGTGGAAAAGTCAAAAGGTTGCTAGCTGTCCTCCATGGATTTCTATTGGCCCACTTACCAAGCTGCCATTTGCACACACACATACACACAAACCCTGGTAACTGCAATGCTTCAAACGGCCAGGAAATGACTACACAATTACATTTTTGCTGATTATTGCATCAAACGGCGAGGAAGAAAGTGTCTGGTGCAGTAAAAGACTGGTATTTCTCATTATGCCGAATCGATATTTCTTTTTCAAGCAGCTTTAAACAATGAAGCCTCGCAGACGCCGTCGATGACCTCGACGATACTTCATGCCAAACCCAGTTACGGATCCTAATAGCTATGAAAACACGGGGTTTTTGCTACCATTGATTTAGCCGAGCCACGGGTAATACGTACAGACTCCATCCGAAATTCATTATTCATTCTTTACATCGAGCAGATAATGTGACATATCATACAAGCCGAATCCAATAATAAAAAAATTTACTAAATCCATAACAATTTCATTCGTTTTCATCGTTTCGACCCATATGAATTGTTATCAGTTTGATTATAAGAAGAAAAGTTTTCAATTCTTTTTTAATCTATTCGTGGCGTATCTACTACCCAAGGCACACGAATGAACGTGAACAAGGCGAGCGAGGATGGCAAAAGCTAAGCCGAAGGAAAATTAAAAGAGAGACAACCTGCCTCGTACACCTAGAAACAGCACCTACGAGCAACTAAAGAAGCTTAATTCACAGCCAGGTAATTAACACCGAGTAATTTGATAGTGACTGTAGACCTACAGGCCAGAAAGTCGGTTAAGGAGGAAATGTGCACGCACACGGGTAAATGCTTTCCCTACAACTTAAAGCCACACAAGTGGCAGCCATAACATTTTGTCACTTTTATTACCATAGTTATGGTGGATGATAACTACCGTGTTTCAAAAACATAGGAATTTAATTCAACTATATACTACCGTCGTCTGTCGACATCTAAAAACACTTTTTTTTCTTCTTTCTTGTTATGATTGGCAGATGAAATTTCTAGACGATTGTGGTTGGAATTGATATATTTGATTAGGCATTTGTAGTGCGGGATTGCGGGGAAGTTGTCAAGAAACCGTCATGCAAAGTCGCGCTAGGGGCCCATGGCATTTCACTCACTGATTTACATTAGGCTCTTTTGTATGCCTTCCGAATAGCACAGGTCCGGCGGAGGGCTGCAAATTGCTGGCTACGTGCCAACAGCTCGAGGGCGAGCCATAAAGTGACGTATTCATCCGAGACTGCCATCTAATGGCAATTACTTTAAATAGTCATATAAAATGGCATTCAAAACGAAACAAGCCCAGAATTTAATGGTGACGAGACGCTCGTAAACAAGGAACAACCGACGACGTCACGTCATATTTTCCTCTCTCTCTCTTTCACTCTTGTTTTTGCTTTTCTCCCTCATAGTTACGGCCGGTATCGATTTCTTTTTTCTTTTGATGCGACCTCACATTCTTATCTCTTAACCTGGATTTATGATTAGACCGAATTTACTGTTTCTCAACTTCAAACCAGACATTGATGTAATTGTTGACCGGCCCGTAATGTGATTTAGCAGACGTTTCGTGCCATTTAGCCCAGTTTTTGCCCCGGTAGAGCATCAATTACCCAAAACACACGTAGTAGTACAGTATATTTTGTTTAAGCAAAAAGAAAGAGAGGGGAATTTGTTTCTATCAACAACAAATCTGTTGTGTTGTGAGTAATTTTAAGATAGTGCTTTTCCTTTATGAGTTTCGGGGCCCGGGGAAAGCTTAAGGTGTCACCCGTTTGGCAAATCGAGGCTCTTTTTAATCAAATGCTATTTGCTTGACAGCGAGCAACAATTTTTTGGCAATGGAAAATTAATTAAGACCAAATTGAGCTGTCAAAAACAGTCTATATCCTATACGAGTATGCAATCGATAAGATTTTCTGAGAACGAAGCGTCACAAGATGAAAGTGGGCTCGGCGTTTGACAGCAATGTATACCCAGCGATTCGAACCTGGGATTTGATCGAATTGACACCACTCGAAAATGAAAGTCGAAGAGAGAAATTTTTTTAAATTTTTAAAAAATAATAAAATAAACAAGAGGAAATTGAACTTTTACTCTTTGATTATCATTGCATTAAACATCTGGCGGTGATTTCGTTTTCCTATACATTACGAATGCACTTTGTCGCAAGACTCGCAACTCCAAATTATCGAATTTTTTTTTCTTTAACTTTCTGCGCGTCGAATTTGAGTCCTGGAATTTCTGATCCGAGCATTGCTGTGAAGTTTTTTAGGGAGTATGTCGTTAATTTTTGAAATTTTATAGTGATAACTTGTCTGCAACACATGAAAATCAACAAAGTGTCAATTTTGTGGCGACAAAACATTGGCAATGTGAGTAAAACGTAAAGAAACCCTTAAAAACTCGAGTTTTATAGGAAATTCCTTTAATAGTCTTGTTTCGTAACATTGATACACAATCATTTGACCAGTGGTGATTTTGCTAGAGTTGAAATTTTCAACTTTGCAAAGATAATTGAAGAAATTCACGACCCGAAACGCAGTGAACGTACGGTACAACATGTCCTAAAACATTCCCTTAACATTAATACACCGTGACCAACGTTAAAATCAGTGGTGTACCTGCATTTGCTCGATCGAACTATACTTCCGGTTCGTTTAAAAACGCGAGATTTTTTAAGAACACCAAGAAACGTGCGAGAACTCGGTTCCCCAACTCTCATTAAACCGGAAGTGCGTCTTTAGCGCGCTCTAAATTACACCGAAGTGCAAATATTGCCTTTAGGGTTCAGACTTAAGAGTAGTAGTGTTGCACAACTTTTTTTGTTGTTGATGGAAACCGAAGAGAAAAAGGAAAAAGAGGAAAATCACTTAATGAGTAGGAATAATTCATATCTCCTAAAACCATTCCTTCTTTCACTTTGGGAGTAACACTTTGAGACTTAGAAGAAGAGCATAATAAATAAATTCTCGTTCTCGCGCGAATAGAAAACATCTTCCCTATGGAACTCTCGTTTCTTTTCGCCTCGCTCGTCCATCAACTCGTCAGCAATGGTCTTCCATGGGACGTAAATAATTCCCACAAGGAGTACTTCGGTAATGGAGCTTTAGACCCCGCGCGCCATTTGTCTGCTGTGTCACTCGGGGTGGGGAAGGTGAGGGTGGCGATTCCATGGAAACGGCACGAACTCTGTCGAGCTATCTTATTGGTGTAGTTGCTTTTCGAGTGTTGTATGAGCCCGATTTCCTTCTCGCTGCTCCCGAATAAGAGGTTAGTGAGATTTCTCACCACCTGTGGTACATGAGTCGACTCATCATTTTTCAACCAAATTTCTCTTTCATAATGCAAGAAATAAATTTATTTCCATTTTTAAAGGGGAAATGCATGTAAATTTATCCATTCCAGCCAATTTGTTGCCGATTAATAATCATGTCGGATGATATTGCTTTACAAAATTGAACGCACCGTCTTTCTCCCGGTCTATTTCATTAGGGAATCTCATTCCTAACGAAGGCAATGTTATAAAATCTGATACATCGATATTTTTTTCCTTCTTCTTCTTCTTGCTACTTCCATTCGTTGGAAAATAGTGTTTACGTTGCTGAGGGCTGTAGTCGTTAGACTGGAATTAATGTGGCAAATGAGTTAGAAAAGGTAAGGTGAAAATCCCGGTTATTACTAACTTGTTCAATCAAAGAGGAAAAAGTGCTACAAATTTAATATGCACTTCTAAGTACGAGTGGCGAATAAAATTTTAAATTGCACATTATTTTAAAGTGGGCCAGATTAAAATTTGATGTTGGCAGAAAAATTTTTTTTTTCTCTCTCTCTCTCTCTTTTCCCCCTTTTTTGATTGGATTTTATTTCACTTAAAAGGAATTAAATTTGACATCGTGATGCGTGTTTTCTTAATGCAGAGATGTGTTTTGCAATTTTTTTTTTAGAAAAATATTTTTATTTTTTTTGGGGGTTGAGCAACGGTGATGTAAACATTAAAAATAAATGTCTGGTGGTCGTTGGGTTTCCGTCGTAAAAAATTAGTTAGAATGTTTGAATTATATTTGGTGTTAAGTTGAGTGGGAATGTGATGTGAGGAACCGAAAACGTTGCAATAAACCATTTCTCGCTCGGCCAATTTCATGAAGTTTTTTTTATGGTTTTGCCATTAAAATGTGGTGTAGATTAAAAGAGAGAAATGGTATTTCTTACGTTTTTAATGTTGATGGTGAGGAATCGAGGGTTACGGGGGTAAAGTTCGGGAATGCTGTAGATCGTTGCTAGTGTCTGGTTTAATTATTGGACGTCTGTCCTTGTTTTCAACACGAATTTCCGCTCCGGGATGAAATTCGACCATGTTTTTAGTTATTTAAGCGGTTGAGTCGAAGAATTTTGGGGTTAAGGGTGTAAATCAGTAAATCAAAGTTGGAGAAATTCATAAAGTTGATAAAAATTGTTGAAATAAATTACAATAAATCAAAAAAATCAATTGACAAAAAATTTCACTAAAAGACAAAATTAAATCATTATAAAAATCATCAAACCAAAAAAATAAATCAAATTAATTCCATCAAATCATTCAAAATCACAATAAATCGATGAAACCGCACATTAAATTTAGTAAAAACATAGTATTTACCTCACAGTCGATAAGACATTGCAATATCGTGCAAGACAACACCAGCCAATCAGTCACTCTTTCCCTCAGAGAGGCATCAAATATAGTTAACAACAAAATTACTTTCTATTTTCTCTTTCCGATAATTATTGTCAAAACATCCAATCTCCAAAGATTGTTTTCTTTGTAACCGAGATGGGTTCGGCAGCTGTCCATATTAATGAAATTGCTTAGCAATTACTTTGAGTTATAGCTCTTGGAGTCAGAGAAGGGGAAAAAAATAACTATAATTACATTTTGTTATTAAAGTGACATGAACACTCGAAAAACCAAATAATTTTTTTTAAAAAATATTTTTTCAAATTTTTCAAAGAAATCAATTTTTTGGATTAATAAAACTACATGGTTAAAACCCAAACCACGAAACGAATCGACAGAACTTCTCTCGAGCGCGAACGAATTCCTCCACTTGTTTATGGCAGCCCCATACCATTCCAGAAAAAAAAAATAGCACAACGAACGAACGAGCAACCAACAGATGCCCATGTACGTTTTTCCTAGTGCAGACAAAATGAGTGCTGGTGTTTAAGTCAGTGAGCACTTTTCTTGTGATTTTTCACCACTCCCACTCATTAAGGCTTTACTAATTAGCCTACCCTGCTGCTTGGTGCTTTGCCCGGAAATGAATGTGATCATTTTATCAAATTAACCTCCCTCAAGCCTCGTGCAAACCAATCGTTAACAAGACTACTGAAGAATTTCACACACGCCAACTAAAACGAAGAGAGAGAGAAAGAGAAAAGAAGTCGAAATTGCCACGACCACGACCACGACCAGTGACTGACCCACCCTTTCTTTCTTTTCCTTTTGTCCAGGGTGTCGTTCTCACCTGAGGCGTTTTTACTAAAACGATAGCCTAAAACTCCAGAGGCTCGTATAGCACAGTTATATATGCCTCGAGGAATATATACGAGCGGGCGCTCGACTTAAAACTGATATTAATAAGAGACGCAATGGAAAAGTAGAGGCTTAGTTTAAACGACTCGGTTTAAGTCATTTTGTCCGAGGCAGAGTCTTAAATCTGTGTAAGTTGTAAAGTTTTACGACAAAGGGGTTAGGGTTAGCGTCGGGCTTTGCGATGCTTTTCCACTGGCAATAAGTGGAGATTTAATTTAAGTTTTTAGTAGTGTGCGAGATTGGGAATCATCTCGGGACTTTATTTTCCACTCGAATTATAACTCCAGTCTATACACACCAACACAGGGCGATGCGATGCTGTCTGTTTGTTGTCTCGGTTGATGTTGAAGGTTAATAATTGGATTTTTCCTCTCTTCTGCTCTTCCACATTTTTAATTGCAACTTTTAAAAGTCTTTCTCGACGTGCAGCGAGTTCAAGAAGTCGACGGGCCACAGCTGTTTGGTAAGTATCGATCTGTGACGCGCACTTTTGCGCTTCGTATATTTATATATATATATCCAAAAGATGCGAATTCCATTGGTTTTCTCTCCTAATTTATGTGCAATAAAATGCGTTATTGAAACGGGCAAAAGGCAAAATCTCTTTCTCTCTCTGTGTGTATGATTCGACCGTGATTACACACACACAGCGCACGACGTGTGTGTTTATCATCGACCAGATTAAGCGGTGGGCAGGTACGGTGTCGCCGACTCGCATTCTTGGTCTCCGAGCGATAAGCTATGGCAATTAAAACTTGGGTGATGGAAATTTCGCGATGACCGCCCACTCACTCCCACTCGAAATCGATCCGGCCGAAAGTCTTTTAATTTACGCATAAAACAAAAGACGAGACTCGCCTTGTTGAAATCCGAATCTGCGTGTGTGTGTGTATGTGTGTGCAATAATGATTACTTTCCATCCGAGAGGAGAGGAGAGGAGAGCAGCAGCGCGCAGGCGCTGATTACTCGAGTTCACGTTCACCTCGTTTGCATTAAGGCAGTCCTCGAGAAAAGTAAAGCAGATGGTGAAAATTGGAGAAGACTGCAGGACACAAAGGCGCCCATTCGACACCTCCGACCGAGCAAATCTCGCCAACAAACCACTCGTCATCATAACTTGTTTGAATTTTACTTAATCGCATCAACACCCCGTCGACAGGCAGCATGAATTATTAACGAGACACGACGACAACGACGACTGACGACTCATTGCACCAACCGACCGACCGACCGACCGACTGCAATTCAAATATTTGTCTCGGCTTAATGACATCATAACGACATTATCATCAAAACGCAATGTTTGTTTGCACTCGCTCCCATTTCGTTCCGCCCCTCCCCGGTCCAGACTTAATTATTACTCGATCTCTTATGTATGTGCGTCTCATCACCTTTGGCATTTTAAGCTCTGGGAGTCGGTGGTCACCGATGCCACAAGTTGCCGGTCATTAAGGGTTGGGTAATTATTTACGATCAAATTTGGTCAACCTCAGTTATGCAGAATTGGTTATGATAATGGCTCGAGCCGAGTTTATCAGCGGGAGAAGAGAAGGCTTATCACGGACGATAACCTTATCGAGTGGACGCTAGGTGAATCCACCAGGTAGGTTGGTTGGTCGGTCGGTCGATTGCCGAAAAATTGAAGCTGCGACATTTAGTTAGACGATAAATTTTTCTACATAACTAGATTGCTCGCGTTTATAATGGAAACGCGTGTTATCTGCGAATCGGGGAGACGATAAGATTTTCCTAGTTACCGATAAACGGTAATTAAAAGTAAGGTACGTAATATAAAAGCATCGAAAATCGAATCGGGTGATCGTACAAGACGTCGTCACTCAAAGAGTCGGTTTTCCTTCGGTTTCCCTTTAAGAAAACATTAAAAACGGTCGATTTTTAAAGCAGATTTCGATGTGTTGTGGCATTCGTGTCAACCGAGGAGAAGAATATTTTTTAAAAAAATCACTCGATTCGATCAATATCCTCGCGTTAACCCCTTTAATCCCAATTTCCACCACTTCATCACTCATTTACATCATCTTCGAAGAAACCTCGACCCAAATTTCCAAGTTTCAATCCGAAATTAAATGACAAATCCCCGAAAACTAATCAATTAACCCTCGTTTAGTACCGTATCGAATACTTACTCTTTGCAAACTTGTAAATATTAAATGAAATACGCGCTAATTACGGCATTAACACACAATCATGCATAAATCACACACACACACAGGGCTTTAAGAGATATTTAAAAATAAAATTTTTAAACGACAGAGACGACAGCCACCTGTAAACAAATTTGTGAAAGTAGACAAACATTTCATCACCAATCGACGTGGCAAAAGTTTGAAGCGGAGAAATCTTCTCTAGCAGAGCAGCATAGCCCAAAATTGCTACTACATTTTTCTCTCCTCTTCACTGCCAGCTATTGGGTACAATTTCTCGCTCAGTGTGAAATCTAGTGACACCTGAGGGAAAAATAACCTTTTCTTTTTTTTTCTCCTCATGCAAAGACGAAGAATCATAGCTCTCGTCTCCCCACGTGTGCAATTTCATCAGAAAGGAAGAGAAAACTTAATGCAGTCAGAAAGGGACTCGCTATGGCATTATTAGAGCGCAAAATTTCGACTTCTGGTTCTTCGGCTGCACCACTCGACTCGACTTGTGTATCTGTTTCCACCGAGCAAATCTCTGGGCTTTTTTTATGACTATGCCGGTTTATAGAGAGAAAGAGAGTGTCTCTATGAGTCTATGAAAAGCTGGCCTGCTTTCTTGCTTTTTGCCTATCTATGTCGAGCTATTCTTATTCACCAAAAGCCATGTGTCTCTTCACAAGGTAATTTAAGTGTAGAATGAATCACAAGTGCTGTTCCATGCCTCCGCTTTTTATGGTCCAATTTTGAAGAGGGGAGGAGGGAAAAAATTGGCTTATGGTGGTGGTATGGTGGCATCGTGGCATCGAGAAACGTTACGACGTAAGAGACAAAACGAAACGTATACTCGATATTGTATATAAAAATTCTTTCTTTCTCATTTTCTCCGTCTTTAACCACTTAAGAAATGATGTTTCAGTCCAAACTCGTTTGAACGAACAAGAAAATGACCGGAAGTTTGTTCGTATTAAAGGGTTTTTAGCAATTAATGCGAAATTTTGTTCGTACTAACGGGGTTTTTCGCAATTAATGCGAAAGTTTGTTCGTACTAACGAGTATTTTTTAAAAAAATAAAAAATGCTTTTTGTTTTGGGTCTATTTTCCAAATCAAGCAAAATTTTTAATTTTTGTTTTGGTGGAAATGACGTGTCACTTTAGTTTTAGTCTTGGTTTTAGTTTTGCTATAATGGCTGGAAAAATTCGTATTAACGAAAAATAAAACCGAAACTTAAAAAATTTTCGTATTATGCGGTTTTTCGCACTATCGAATTTCGTATTAAGCGGTTTTTAGTACTACTGAGTCTATGGGGAAAAAATCGGGAATTTTGCTCGAGTTCGTATTATGCGGTTTTTAGTACTACTGAGTCTATGGGGAAAAATCAGGGATTTCTCTCGAGTTCGTATTATGCGGTTTTTCGCACTATGCGGTTTCGCACTAACAAGTTAAGACTGTAATGATATTCAAAGAAAAGGGAGACTTGGGAAATAGGGGTCAGATTTAAGAATCGATTAGTTTTGAGTGAAAATGTTTTGTTGCATTGATTTAACGCCGTATTTCTCGCTTTAAAAATGCAGTCATCTCTTGGGTTATTATTCATCTGATAGGCTGGCAACTGCCAAAATTCCCTCTAGGCTTTTAAGATGGAGAGCTTCACCTGCATGTATTCCCAGTAAAGCAAGTCTCAAATAAAAAAACATCAACAAAAGAGTGGAGAAAGAGAGAGATGGAGAGAAAAAAAATAAATAACATACTCGAGTTGAGACGAATCTCGTTTTTGCTCCCTTTGGTACACATTTATTTTTCTTGTTTATTTTTTTTATTAGAATAAACATTTTATATCAATCATTGGATATTAAACCCAATAGAATTCCTTCTTTGCCATTTCTTGCGCGAGTGTGTGTGACTCCAGATTAAGAGGGATTAATCCCCACCAAAAACAAAATTTTATATCAGTTCACTCGGTGTCTTTAAATATGGCAGAATGACTGGTGGAAATTTCATTCTTTTCAAACAGCAATTTTTGCATTCTTTTAAACTTGCACAATTTAAAATTCTTATCATCTCCTGAATTTCAAATTTTCTTCTGCATCGATTTAAATTTTTCCCTCTTCCACAACCCCACCCAACCCCCATCCCTAACTTTCCATCCATTCTTTCAAATATGTAAAATGCCATTTCCAGATCCGTTTTTGCTTAATATGCATAATTTATTGCAATTTTGCGAACAGTTATCATTAAAAATTTGTATTCGTTTCGTCTATTAAAACTTTAAAACCGTACATTTTCCTTCTATACCTTTTTCCCTATCAATAATTCCCTCGCAAAGCAACGACTTACTGTACGTAATCTCTTAATATGATCGACTGTCTCTCCCCCCCCCCCCAATGCCCCCTCACTGTTCACGAGAAACAAAACTTGATCGTGATAACGATAAAGAGTCGACGGTAGTCACTCACTGAATGTTACAACGCTTTCAAATCAAATCAGTCGAGGGTGAGGGCCAATGCAGGGAAGTCACATGTACCGTCAGTCAAGATTTTTTTTTTTTCTTAAAAGGTTTGTGTAGTAGATTGAGACATTGCTGGAATTTCGATGTTATGATGCTGGTTCTGTCTCTCAGAAATAAAAAAAAATTTTTTTTGATTTTTTTTTTGGTTCTTAAAATTTTTTTTTGATTTTTTTGTCTCTAAAAATTCAATTTTTTTGTGTGAAATTCTGAAATCAGCTTACCACAGGCTTTTGTTTGTTGTTATTTAACTTCCAATTAAAGGAAGGATGAAATAGTCTCGCCAAGTCTTGTAATTTGTTGGTTTCTTATGTTTTTTTTATATTTTCTTTCTTTTTCTAGGGTTAGGCTCGAAGTGGAGAATAAATCAAAGTCTGAGACTTTCGAGAGAAATTCCTTCTAATGATGACAATGTTACTAAATGGGTTTTTACTGTTTAGTGTTTTTTGAATGTTTTTCTATAGTTTCAAGAGAAATTTTTTTAAAAAAATTCTTTTTTAATGACAAATTTTTTTTTAAAAAAATTTTTATCTTCTCATCTTTTTTATTGAATAATTACTACTTATTTTCCCTGAAATTTGATCTAATTATGAAAGTTGTCATTTTTATGGAATCATTTTTTTTTCTCATCTGGAAAAAACAAATATTGCAAAGTTTTTGAAACCTTTAATTCATTAGGGTAATTATCTACCCCAAAAAAAGTGTTGCTAATGAAGAAGAATATTAAAAACAAATTTCTTATCCAAATTTCAGGAAGTTTGTTGGCATTAATGACTTGCTTTGTTCGGGAGTGAAAATGGTTTGTCTACAAATCCCACGATTATAATGGATATTTAGAAAAATTAAAATAATTAAAAAAATTGAGATAAGGCATTTTTTACATCAAATTTCAAACTTTCCACAATACAAACGCCGATCGTACTTCACACACCCCACCAGTTTAAAGTTACATATAAGTCAGTCTAAGATGACTTTAACGGGCGGATTCTGGATTGCGTACGATTCGGGCAATCGGGTTGCCACATCCATAATTACAAACAAATAGCAATTACCGTGGGTGGACATCGGTTTGGGTCCCATTAGATCTACACTCCAACAGTTTGTTTAAAAAGGGCCTAAATTTGCATACGATTCGGGCAATTGGGTTGCCACATCCATAATTACTAACAAACAGCAATTACCGTTGGGTCCGATTAGGTCTATACTCTAACATTTGAATGTAGTGAGTATAACTAACCTCTGTTTGACTAACTAATCTCATGATTATAATAAATATTTTTTTAAAAAAATTTATTTAAAATTGATATTAGGCGTTTTTCCATCAAATTTCAAACTTTCCCCAATATAAACGTTGATCGCGCTTTAACAAATCCACGAGTACTTTATACAAGCCACTAGTTTAAAGTTACGAGCCGATTTGTAGCATTTACAACCCAATAAATTAACGGATCCAATAAATATGAAATTTACAAAGAAGCCATATTTTTTCATTTCATGCAACAAGGCAAACGGGACGAACAAGTCTTTAATTTATTCATAAACATTTATCCCCAAATTGGGCTCGAAGTTGATCCCATTTAACCAAGTTGTTTATCATTCGAAATGTTGTTAATTACTCACAATTCACAGAGAAAATCACAATCCAATTACGACAGGTTTTAATAAGTACGACGGCAAATGTATTCGAGTTTACTAAATTTAGCTTGCTAATGAGGAGGCTAAATTCTCGTCTTCTCTCCCTTCCCTTCGATTCAACTCAACCCGACTTTAATCACAAACGCACTCATCACAAATTTTGTTTGCAGTGGTTAACCACTCTTCTTTTTTTCCACTCGACTCCAAAGAAACGCATCCCATACTTTCCCACCCTGTCTCGTGAAGAGAAGAAAAATAAGACTCGGGCTAAATGCAACCAGCAG
>JAQFZO010002282.1:0-12607 GCA_034695885.1 Geophilus flavus
GAGTGATAAATTACAAACTGCCTTTACGTGCCGACGTTTCGAATATCCGTCGTTCGAACCCCCAGACACTTTTGTTTGCACACTCTTTTATTTTTAATCTTTTTCAAAGACGTCGAACGTAAAAGATGGAAAACAATGCGCAGCTTTACGAGAAATTTATCGACTTCGCTTTGCCACCTTTTCGCCATTCCTCAAAACGTTCCTCTCGAGATTTGGCCCCCTTTAGTACCTACTTTGGAAATACTTTTCCCTTTAGAAGCCAATATGAGCACGTTGACATGGGATCGAGAGTGAAGGTAGGGGATGGACCCAGATTCAATTTAATGGCGGGGAGCATCTCCTGAGGGTAAAGCAAAGAAGGAAACTAAGGGGGAGTGATAAATTACAAACTGCCTTTACGTGCCGACGTTTCGAATATCCGTCGTTCGAACCCCCAGACACTTTTGTTTCGTCGGTGGAGAGAAATCTTAAAACCTGGCGGGGGCGATGAAGTTGTCATTTTAATTCGCATGGCAGAGACAATGCCAAGAAGCCGAGTTACTTTAATCCCCTTATGGAAAATCGGATTAAATATTAAAGGGGGATTGGTTTATATAAGAAGTTAAAAAAAAAAGAAAAAACTGACAATTTTCATTTTGCTCGAGCTTGGCAAGTAAATTAAAACTTTCGTCGAATCTTTATCCCTTTCCACAACTTGGGATTAAGATGCTGCGTTCGTGAAAGGAATGAAAGAGATCGATTAAATATTACTTTTTTTTATTCTCCTCCGAATTTCATCGTGTTTTAATGCCACTTCCGGTGAAGTTGGGATTTTGAGATTTTTCGGGAACCGTGTTCCGCGTTCGTGCTCAGAATCGGTTGTTTGACCCACTCGGAATGGTCGAAATGGCTTTCCTGCGATACGCTCTTACTCTTTTATTATTTTCGGCACTTCCGGCTGGCTCATCAATCGAGAGATGTAAAGGAACAGACTTACGAGTGTTCTCTCACTGTTACTAAATTTTTGGAGCCCTAGCTCGACCGGAAGTGCCTTTTTAACCAGCTCCGAATCGTGAAAAATGTCTTTCTCGCAATTTCGAGCTCTTAAATCAAACTTCCGGTTTAGTCGCGTGCTCCAAAATGTCAGGGAACCGATTTCGGGGTCTTCGCTTGGTACCCTTAAATTTCCACGAGCAAATCTCAACCGGAAGTGCTTTTTTAACCGGCTCCGAATCGAACATGTTTAAATCGAACTTCGGTTTGGTAACGAGCCCAAAAATTTCAGTAAACGGACCAAGAACCTATGTTCGGTGACTTTAAATTTTCAGACCCTCAACTCAACCGGAAGTTCCTTTTTTAACCCACCTCGAATGGAGAAATTGCTTTTCCCCCATTTTGAGCTGGTTTAAATCGCACTTACGGTTTATTCTTGCGTTCCAAAATTTCAGGGAATTAACCTCGGAACCTTTGCTCGGTGCCCCCTAAATTTTCACAGCCAAATCCCAACCGGACGTGCCTTTTCAACCCACTCGAAAAATGGAAAAACCCCTCGGTAGTCTTCTACGTTGTTACACTCGAAAAATGAATACACAAACCCCAGGTTAAAAAGAAGCTCCCGAGACGAAGGAGAAAAAATTGGCTCGACGAACTGGTTCGAAGGAAATGACAAGTCCCCTCACTCATCTCCCAAGATGCAATTTATCTCAAACAAATGACTCCGAACACAAGGAGCACGAGCATCTAAAAAGACCAGTGTAGCGAAAGACGCTCCTTTTCGTAACCGACCCCCATAATTTTAAGGGGAAGCCTCACAAATTGCTCATTTTTGATTGGTGATAACAACAAAAAAAAAGTAATCGTTTTACAGATCCCGTATGAACATTTTTTTCCCTTCCGAGTAAAGGAAAAGGTCAAGTCAAAGGTAAAGAAAAGAAAAAGTATTGTCCAAACGGAAGAGTCGAGAATCCATTATTGACACAGGGAACCCGCCAGTGGACGAGATAAAAAAGGCGAGTAAACAGTCTATTGATTCGACCACCATGTACGCAACGGTACGAAAAATAAAAGACCAAACGAGCGAATATGGGCAGATTCGATGAAATATCCGTTTTGTTTCGCCAACTCGGCCTAAATCAGTGTTTTCCAATACAAATGAGGCGCATAAAGGCGCGAGCGAATGCCGGAAATCTGTCCGTTATGGCTTCGGCAATTTACTTCAATTAAGCTTTATGTAAATAAAAAAATATTAAAGAACCCAATCACGCTCCGGCAAAAGATCGGTCTAACTTTGTGCAACTTTTGTTAAAAATAAAATAAAATAAAGTAAAGTAAATAAATAAACAAAAGCGGCAATTATCCATTTTGTTGTGTAAAAGAAGCTTTAAGGAAGAAAACATCTTTTCTCGCATTCGAAATGCGTGTAAAAATTCAACGAGGCCACAATTACTTATTCATAATTCCCTCGCCGCTCGCCTTCGCCTCACCCCCGTATCGTCCACGGGCTTTTAACTCGACTTCACTTTGTGTTTGCGCATAAGCCGATGCCATTAGGTGCACCTGGCATCCTGCTTGGCAGCAAATTGTTGCTTGTCTCGCTGTTTATGTGAATCCAATGAGTCATTAAGTCTCATTACCAAATGATTTAAGCACTGTAGTATAGCCCACCTCGTCCGTACGCATGGACGATTTGCGGTGTCGGTGAAATAAATAAAAAAATAAAAAAATGAACTATTTATCAAATAATCGAAACGAGTGCAACATGTAAACAGACCGAACCAAATTAATGACCCTTAAAAAGAAATAAACCTCTTCACTTTAAAAGGCGCACTAAAAGAATGAAACATGTATTTTGCATTACACTTT
Source organism: Geophilus flavus (assembly GCA_034695885.1). Taxonomy (NCBI): domain Eukaryota; kingdom Metazoa; phylum Arthropoda; class Chilopoda; order Geophilomorpha; family Geophilidae; genus Geophilus; species Geophilus flavus. Next base: position 2,842 of record JAQFZO010002282.1, read on the forward strand.
TCACCTTTACTTATCGATTCACTTCTTCCCTTTCTTTTATAATCTCAAACTAGCGCCGTCTGCCCGGGAAAACTCGTGTATAATCAGATTAGTACGTGCGAGAGAGCACACGAGTCGAGAAAAGAGAGAAAGAGAGGGGAAAAAATCCATCTGAACTGAAACATTCTCGATGTTGCTAATTAAAACGATTTCGACTGTCCACACGGCCGAGTTAAAAGGTTTGTGAGTTGGCAGCTCGTTTCATTATGCGACTTTAATCTCTCGTGTGTCCATACTTGTGCGAGTAATCATAAACAATTTTCCCTCCCATTTCCTCCTCTAAATGAATCGAAACGCACAGCGGCAAACCCTTAATGGCAATCATTATACACACACCGAACACACATCTCCAGAGCTGCAAACTCGTTCGCTTGGAGAGTGCACCGCAGGGGTCATCACATCCGAGCCGTGCCTGCCAGTGCAGCACAGTACAGCACAGCTCACAGCCACACATACACACACACCGCCTTGACCTGCGGTGTCCACTGCATTCTGACATATTTCAAACGCACCAGATAAGGAGTGGTGTGGGACCTTTTGTGTTGCACCGTCATTCCGACGCCCAATGCCTGAGATAGACCGCTCACATTAGGCCGTCGCACGATCCACATACCAAACGAGACAAAAGACACCTCACCTACTGTATGCTGCGCTCGTCCTAGTTACAGTATGTCTACGTCCAATCATTAAAAGTAAATATTTTCAAACCGTCACTCGTCTATCCTGCCACTTTTTTTTATTTCTACTTCTTATGTCGCAATTACGCTTTTAAAGAAGGAAACATTTCATTTCATTTCACTTTTATTTTTTTTTTTACTTTCGACGTCCATCAAATGGAGATATCGGTCATTTTATGTGGCCACAAACTCTAGAAGCCATTTCGTTTTCCAATACATGTAAAAAGAAAAACCCTTTCACTCTTTTTCGATAAAATATTTCTTTTCAAAAACTAATAAAAAACATAGGGAGGAGAGGGAAAAAAATTACATCCAAATCTAAATGGGATCATTGCAAATTCTCTTTTACGCAGAGAAGAAAAAAATGCACGAAAAGCATTTCCTTTATTTGTATAAGCAAATTTCCTCTTCTCGAAGACGTAAAAAACTTCAATTTATGCATTAGATCTAGTCAAACGTCAACCTTAACTTCATTTGTTTTTCAAACCAAAAAAAAAAAAAATTCAATTTTCAATTACAATCCAATGGACTCTGAGTCATTCCATTTTTTTGCCCGACTTTTTTTTTCCCTTCGGATAATTTATCCGACTTTTCTCGATGTTTTCTTTGAGACAGGAGGTAACCAATGCTTTCATCTAGTCGGTTTTGTGTGTTGGTGTGTGTGCGTGTTTGAAACTCAGGTAAAATGGTTGCAAGCACAAGACCCATTAGAGACTCTTTTAAGGTTTCGGTTCATTCCATGTCCCTCTAATGTTTTTTTTCTCCTTCCTTCTCTTTCTCTCTCTTCATCCTTCCTGCTATTGTTTTTTCTTCTTTCTACAGTATCTAACAGCAAATGAAAGACCATGAAATGCTTTTATCCCCATTGGCAGGAAAACTAGAAGATTGAATTTGAAAATCTTCCATCGCAGTTAACTGCAACAGAAACCTTTCTGCCCTTTACATCATGGACTACTGAAAAATGTGTGCCACACCTATACCGAGAGAGAGAGTGAGAGAAACTTAAAAATTGCTTACTTGGCACCTTTTTTTTTATTCCCAAGGAAAGAAAGAAAAGAAAAAAAAAACCACAGGCAATTTCTGTTTTTACAGTTATATCCATTTCTTTTGTTCCCAGAATTTATTCGGGAAGGAAATTTAATATGACTTCCCTGCAGACACATCATCTTCAATAATTTATTGTCCTTTATTAATTTTTTCCCTCCACTTTTTAAACCCGAGTTTTAATGCAAATTGAATCGTAGCATAATGTGCTAAGTTTGCCATAAAGGCGTGGCTTCGCTTTCCATTTAGTGTTAATGCATGGCCTATTAATTTTACACGACCCAACCCTGAATTTGCCATAAGTTTATCAACCGGTGGACAACATTCTACGACCTGGCGTCTCATTTCTCTCTGTCCGATCGCTCTCGCCGACGAATTCATCTCTCGCTTGATTAAGTGCAAAACTTGCATCATCACCTCTTTTCGGCTTTCCCTCGAGACATTTCTATACATTTATGAATTTCCTCATCACAGGCAGAAATAAAAAATAAAAAAATCCTTCACTTAATAAAGATGCTCGCTACCGAAATAATTTATCACCGCAGTCGACATACACTTACACGGCAATTAATAATATTCAAATCTGAGTGCGAGCACCCGCCTTTTAATGGCGCGCACAATAAAAGCACGCCGAGTAATTAGAAAAATAAAATTGGCAAACATTTAAGAGGCGACGGTCATCCGTTCGACTCCAAAATTCCCATCGATCTGCATCTTTTGCTACAAGTACATCTCTGTAGATGTAAATAAACCTTCAATGGCAGAGACCCCTGCGGTGCAAATACAACAGTATAGCTGAAAAGATGATGAGTGAGTAATTATAAAAATGGAATCGTCGGACGTTTGAGGTGATGATGCGACGGTCGTCCATTCATCTCGTCATTACGCATACTAGGAGACACCGAGAGACGAGTTTATTGCATCCAGAGAATTATTCCCACGTCCCCCGATGGGCGTCTCGTGCCACGCCGGTCTCGCGAGAACGATTCTTGCCCGTCTCATAACTCTCGTCGACAAACTCGAGTATCCACTCGCTCTGTTTCTCTGTCTCTCTCTCTTTTACAAATACGCCGAATGCGTATTAAGTGCACGTGCACGCAACAAATTAAAAGTAGACGAAACAAGTCGATTGCTAATCCCGAGATGCACCGCCTCTCGCCTCACTCTCCGACCTGTCATCTTCACCTCATCTCGCAACCGCACGGCGGTTTATGAGGAGAAGAGTGCAAAACTAATTCCTTCCACGTCTCGCGAATAAACAATTATTCTAATTAACTGCAATTCCTTCTAATACCCGACCCCACCTCCACCATCCCTCGCTGTCAGCCAACTCTTCCTCTATTTTGAATATTAAGCTCAATGATCAAAGACTTTCGTGGGATTTGCACGAAAACTCCACGTTCTCGAATTAAAAAAAAAAATTATCTCACACGGATAAATATTTATCATCTCGCTCTCGCACTCTCTCTCTTACTCATTTCGTGTGTAAATTACAACAAACTCGCCCAGCCACTGATGGCTTATCGATTGGCCTACAAAATACACCGCCCAAACTCCCCTCTCTTTTTCTCTCTCTCCCTAGTCACGCATGATGTCAGCAGAGTCGTTTCGTTTAGTGACGTGTGTATGACACGAAACATCCTGCACAGAAAAGAGTATGAAATGGCCAACACGCACAAAACACTGCTCCTGGCTTTCAAATTGTTTTAAAGCGATTTCGCATCGACGAGGCCAATTGCGGTCATTTTGACCGCACAAAAAAAAGAAAGAAAAAATATTCCATCCCATACCCCGCCCGAAAATTTCTAAGAGTAGTTTGGTTTTCTTTCCTGCACGACACCTAATTTGCCGCGTGCATCTCATGAATTACGGACGAAAGAAAATAAATTGCCATTTGATTAAAAGCCGTGCATGGCAAATGATGACAAGAGGTGCATCAGATAAAGAGGTCGAGTGAGACATACATTAATTGTTTTCATTAGCCAATTTGCTTCACAGTTAGCTACGAGACATTAGGGTTAGTAAAGCGAAAGCCAACCATCGACATCGTGCAGTGGACTCGCATTAATAAAGCAAACGACCACTTTATAAAACCAACCACACTTTAAAATCAATTTCTCCCATCGTCAAAATTCTCCCAGAAAGAAAAAAAAATTTAGACAAAGTGGGGAAAATCAAGAAAAGGATCATTCAATTTTTCTGCTTCTTTCATACACTCGTATCATCAGTCAGCAGACAGAAAGAATAATACTCCCTTTTTACCATAATAATAACAACACTGGGCCATACTTTATATTTTCCATCTGTTTTTTTCTTCTTTTCCTTCTTTTAATAGGCAAAGGCCGGGTTGCACCAACATTTGCTAAATCTTCAGTTAAATAATCTCCAGTTTGACTAACTTGAGATTTTTAACTTCCAGTTAAAAATTTCTGTTGCACCAAAATAACCTCTCATTACATAAAACCAAGTTTGTTAAACCTTGTTTTAACTGTACATTTTTGTAACAAAGAATCCAATTGGCTGCTGCAATCACGTGATCAATGAATCTATTTCCTTATTCTGTGTTTATTTCTCCTCCTTTGAAACCAAATTATGCATTTAGCCTGGATGATGAGGAGGGTTTGATGTCTACTTTGATTTAACTTTTGAAATGTGTGATATTTTCGAATCCTCTCGTCGTGCTGAGTCCAAAAATCATATTGTCGGGGCCGAAATACGTGTGCAACAAAGCGAAAATCGCGAAACATTTAAAATTTAATCTAATAATTTCAATCGCGATTGTCGCGATGTTGTGCATAGACTTTAGCCCTGGCAATTTGATTTTCGGACTCAGCTCGACGAGACGATTCCGAAAATATGCCACATTACATTACCCAAAGATAGTAGAACATACGAGTCGACGAATTAAATTGAGCGAGCGATTGAACTGACGATAACGAATATCGAATCGACGACGACGAGTATCGAGTGGAAGATTAAGTTAGATCGAGAGATCAAACGATGGCGAGTATCAAACCCATGATGATGTGTATTGCCCACTCGATGCTTGCCATTGACGCCTAGATACTCGTCGTTCGCTTAATACCTCCAGAAGATACCTCGTAATCGTCCGCTCAATCGTCTGCTCGATCTAACTCCGTCGCGGCCGCCATTTTTCTACAGAAAAATCTCCAGTTAAATAGTTAACTGGCTAAAAAGGGCCAGTTAAAGTTAAACTGGAGTTAGCAATAAAAAATGTTTTGTGCAACGAAATTTTGACTAAACAGAGTTTAAATTGCGATTTAAACTCTGTTTATCGTTGGTGCAACCCGGCCTAAGTAAGTTAGGCGTGAAGGCATTATTGCATTTTTAGTTTTCATACAAAATATTACAAATAATGCAACTCTTGCCTTTTGGGGCGAGTTTTGTACAACTTTATACACATGTGACAAACAGAAACCCAGTACTACAATTACAATACCATGTCAATCGGGGGGACCGACATTAGGAAATTTCGTCGACGAGATTTTAAGATCTCCGAGTTTTTAATAAGATTTAGGATTTTGTAATGATTTATGGGATTTTGAAAGATTTTTGAGATTTTTTGGGATTTTTCAGGATTTGAAAACATTTTTTTAGGATTTTTTAAGGAAATATTTTATTAAAATTGGATAATGTTATTGAGCATGAAGAAATGGGAGACATCCCAAATGATTACTTTGTAATGGTACCAGGTGAGGCAGGAAACAGGATGACTTGTTGAGGTGATGAAACGGTGAAAGATGAGGCAGTTTTTTAGGGTTCAAACAATTATAGCTCATCTCAAGAGCGTGTAATTGGTGTAAATAACAAAACAAACACTTCACTGAATAATTCACTTGAGTAGGCAACGGAAATTAACCAGAAACAAATCGCAGACGTTAATCCCGATTGCCCTCGATTGTAAAAAGAAACAAAATTTGTTGTGCACGATGACGGTCTGAAAAGGTAATAAATTTTCTTAGTTCGTCACTCACAAATATTCGACTCGATTTTGTGACTTTTGTGACGATTTTTAAAAAATTTCTAAAATCTTTAAAAATCTCAGAAAACCTTTGGAAACGGTACAAAATCCTTCAAAATCCTATTAAAATCTTCTAAAATCTCAAAATTCCCATTTTTATGCGCGCCGACGACTGGACAGCTTTGATTTAAGCCGCGGACATTTAATATCCACCACTTTCATCGCACTTTACGCGATTTTTGCACAATTTCATTTTTTTTTGCAATATTTTGATTTTCAACATTTATTCAAAGCTAGAAAACATAAACGACATCTCAAACAACCTTTTGCTTCGGTCGTTCGGACCTACCGACAACCGATGCCGTGTGTACACTCATCTGCCGCGGCATCAATCGCGCGGAACCGTCGGCGACCGAATGGATTAGGTCTCTGGCTAACAACTTACGTCATCATGTGAATGCTCCCTGTCTCTGATTTCGTGGTGTATCGTGATTGGCTGGTGTAGAAAGTGAAGATGATGACGTCATTCCTCCATGAAAACAAAGGGAAGAAGAAGCGGCTGCAAAGTTTAGTTTCCTCCAAGTGAAAGTTGCCGCCGATGTGAAAAACGAAGCGATCGAGTTGTTTCCGACGAATTTAGACCGAAATTTGAAGAATTTTACGTTGATAGGAGCTTAAAGGTATTTATTGTGGAAAAAGTGAAGTTTTTTAGTTTGTTTTGATTGATTTTCAAAGAAAAGTTGAGATTTTTTGGTTATTTTGAAAGATTTTTAGTGAAAAGTTGAGATTTTAGGGTTTTGACAGATTTTGAATGAAAAATTCGGTTTAGGCTCAATTTTTCATGGAAAATTCACTTTTTTTCTTAATTTTTCAAGCTAAAATTTAACTTTCTCAACGAAAATTCAAATTTTTCGCTAAACATTCCACAAAATTTCTTATTTTTTTCATTTAACATTCAACAAATATCATTTTACTTAATTCAAAATTATTTAATAGCAATTTTATCTAATTTTTAAGGTACTACAAGTCGTGATCTCGAATTTGAACAAAATGCGACATTTTGTAGGACTCCGAGACAATTCAAAATGGCCGTCTAGTCATTTATCGAAGATTATACAGCGAAACTATCGCCGGCATGTTCTAGAGACTCGAAAGAAGTTCCCACGAATGATCCTCACTACTAGGTTAAAAAATAATAATTTATCGATACTTTTATCAACTTTTAATAATTTTTAAATTTTATTCATGAAAAAAAAAAGTTTTATCGGTTTTTGATTGATTTTATTCACTTTTTCATTAACAAATATATTTTTATCGATATTTCACCTCATGTTTTAATTTTTTTATGAAAAAAGTGATAAATCAATATTTATCGATTTTTAATCGACTTTGTCCAATTTTTTCATAAAAAGTAATAATTTATCGATACTTTATGATTTTTAATAATTTTCAAAATTTTATTCATGAAAAAAAAATAATTTATCGATTTTTAATTGATTTTATTCACTATTTTCATTAACAAATAATTTATCGATATTTTTATCGATTTTTAATGCTTTTTAAATTTTTTTTTTCTATGGAAAAAGTGATATATCAATATTTATCGATTTTTAATTGACTTTGTCTATGTTTTCATGAAAAATAATAATTTTTCGACATTTTTATCGATTTTTATTAATTTTTTAAATTTTATTCATGAAAAAAAATAATTCATCGATTTTTAATTGATTTTTTCACTTTTTCCATCAACAAATAATTTGTGGATATTTTTATCGATTTTTAATGAATTTTTTTTTACTCTTTTCAGTTTTATCGCATGTTATAAACACGAATTCGGATCGTTAATACAGGCGACAGATGGCGCTGACCTGTTGCATGGTGCGTTTGATCGAATGTACGTATCGCGAATGATGAGATCGTTATAAACTAAACTGGGTTAAGCTAAAACGTCTCATGTTAGGAAGACGTGTGAAGAGCCGACTAGTGGTAAAATTTGAAATTTTTAAGTTTCAACTATTTTTAAGTCGATTTCATCGAATCTTCATGAAAATTCAGTCGATATTATTGAAATTGGTGAAAATTCATTCGAGTTTATCGAAAATTTATGAAAATATTAATTTATCGATTTTAAATGAATATTTAAATTTTTTTATGAAAAAAAATTATAAATCAATATTTATCTATTTTTATTGACTTTGTTCATTTTTTTTCATGAAAAATAATTTTTTGATATTTTTATCGATTTTTAATGATTTTTTTAATTTTATTTTACATGAAAAGAAGTAATATATCAATATCAATTTTTAATCGACTTTGTCCACTTTTTTCATGAAAAATATTAATTTTTAGACATTTATCGATTTTTAATGACTTAATTTTTTTAATGCAAAAAGATATATCAATATTTATCGATTTTTAATCGACTTTGTCTACTGTTTTCATGAAAAATAATAATTTTTCGACATTTTTATCGGTTTTTGTTAAATTTTATTCATGAAAAAAAATAATTCATCGATTTTTAATTGATTTTTTTCACTTTTTCCAACAACAAATAATTTGTGGATATTTTTATCGATTTTTAATGAATTTTTTTTTTACTTTTTTCAGTTTTATCACATGTTATGAACACGAATTCTGATCGTTAATACCGGCGACAGATGGCGCTGACCTGTTGCATGGAACATTTAATCCCCGATTTGATCGTATTGCGAATGATGATATCGTTATGAACCAAACCGGATCAAGCTAAAAGGGGCAAGTTACAAAGACTTGTGTGAAGAGCCGACTAGTGGTAAAATTTTAAATTTTTAGGTTGTTTTTATCAAAATTTGGTGAAAATTTAGTCGATATCATCGAAAATTTATGAAAATTTAGTTGATATCATCAAAAATTCATGAAAATTTAGTCGATTTCCTCGAAAATTTGTGAAAATTCAGTCGAGTTTATCGAAAATTTATGAAAATATTAATTTATCGATATTTTTATAGATTTTTAATGAATATTTAAATTTTTTTCATGGAAAAAAATATTTTATCGATATTTTACTATTTTTGTTTATTTAAAAAAAAATAATTTATCCATATTAACGATTTTTAAAAAAAATTTAGCTATGATAATCGATTTATGAAAAAGTAAATTTAAAAATTCGTGAAATGGCAAAAAATTGATAAATTACTTAATCCAAAAATGGTTAAATTTTATGAAAAGATTTATCGATATTTTATAAATTTTTACTATATACATACAGGTTTTTTATTTTTTTGATTAAATTATTAATTTGACGATTTATTATTAAGTAATTTATCGATATCTAATGAATTTTTTATAAAAAAAAACTACTTTTATGGAATTTTAATTACTCTATCGATTGTAAATGAATTTATTGATATTTTACCAATTTTTAATAACTACTGTATTAAACAAATGGGGAAACGAGGGTCTAGGGGGAATTGCTATTTTTATGGAGGGAAAATGCTTTATTTTTGAATATTTTTTGTTCTCTTGTCTTCGGGGGAAGTGTGGGAGAGCGAAGACAAGATAAGTGTTTTTAATTCAAAAGTGGGCCTAAAAAATTGTTTCTTGATATATTATTTGTGTGGGGAAATAATATTTTTTGATTTGTATTGTGATTGCTATTTTTTATGGAGGGGAAATGCTTTATTTTTGAATATTTGTTCTCTTGTCTTCGGGGAAAGTGTGGGAGAGCGAAGACAAGATAAGTGTTTTTAATTCAAAAGTGGACCTAAAAAATTGTTTCTTGATATATTATTTGTGTGGGGAAATAATATTTTTTGATTTGTGTTGTGATGTAGTTATTTCAAAATTTTCTGATGTGATGTACGTTGTTTGTGTTGTGAATTTTGTATGAAGGAGTAAGAATTTAGTGTTATGAGTTTTGTGCAAGGTAATGATAATTTTATTTGTTTTGTGTAAACTTTTGGAGAATTTCAGTAGGTGAGTTCATAAATGAATTTAAACATGTGCATTTCGGTTTACACATGTGCAATATGTGTTTGCACCAATC
>JAQFZO010002283.1:0-12604 GCA_034695885.1 Geophilus flavus
GAAATCGCGTGATTCGGCTGTCGCGCGAGTGTTTTTGTCGCGCGAGAAAAAAAATCGCTGTAGTGAAATTCCACCTTAAGATCGATCGCATTGCGCGCTATAAGCGAATTGTTTGATTCCTCGATGGATTGTCGCACTGCATCTATCATATTTGGTGGGAAACTGGGAAATGGAAAGGGAATGAAATTAAAACTAACGGCATAAATACGGGAATCGAATTCAGATGGGATTTACAGAAATAAATCAAATAATCGTGTGTTTGGACCATCCAGAGAATTGATTCTCTCTCTCACTCTCAATATGCATAATCCACAACTGCGCATGTCCATTTTTGGGTTTTTGTTTTTGAGCAAAATACAAACATGCACTGCACGACCATGTGCATATAAAAGTTTAAGCAGGAATTCTAGGAATCCTGTGCAACAAAACAAATATCAACAGCTGCAATGCAAATACATTTTTTTAAGGGTTGGAACTTGTGGCAATGCATTGTGGGTAGGTCACACTCACACACTGCACAAAACCAGTCACATTGTTGTTTAATTCGTGAGTGACAAGGCGGAATCGATCGAAAACAAAAGTGATAAATATTTATCAGTGAAAACTGCAGTGAAAATTTTTATTTTATTTTATATTTTATATTTAAAAAAAAAAAAAATTGTTTTATTTATCTTTCACTTCCCCCGCTGTCAATTCGCCGCATTATTTCCTCCTTTGTTGTTTTTTTTTTTTTTTGGGGTGATCTTTGGGTTACTGTTTTGACCATCTGCTTTTTCATTTATTATTTACTTCCTTTTATCCTTGGCTCTACCTATTGAAGGGTTTATCCCTTTTCAATGATGCATTGTTAATAAAGGGTGACATCATAATTCACTGCGTGAATCTCCTCCTCATCCAATTCTCACTTTAATCTTTAATATGCGCTCTTTTGTGCGATGTCAAAAGGTGGATTTTTCATTCCAATTGGATTAAATCTCATTCCCATTTTATTTTATTCTTAATCTTTTACCTAATTTTTCCTTTCCTTTATTCAATTATTCAATAAAGATGAAAAGGGTTAAGTCCAATCAAGATTTCATTATTCCCACCCAAGTTTTAGGAAGAGAGAGAGAAAATAAAAAGAATAGGAGAGAGAGAAAAAAAGGAATTTCCATTTGTCTTTTGAAGCCTGTGTCAGTTGGTAATAATTCACTTGGCCACCACTAGGTGAGGTTGGCGATTCAGAATGGGTTTGCCAGCAAAGGATTTGAATCCTTGGTGGCACCCAACTCACTTTATTGGCTCCAAGTTATGTGATTGGAGCAAATGCTGTAAAATAGAAAAATTGTAGCCATCTTGGCTTTCCCCCAACAGCCAAAACAGCAGACTGGGTTAGGGGAATGTCAAATTGTCATTTTATGACCAAGGAAGGACTAAGGTACTTAGTGGATCTCTCTCTCTCTCTCTCTCTCACTCACTCTCTTTCTCTTGCTTTCTCTCTCTTTCTTTACAAGATAATGTCTTTACAGCAACTTTTTTTTCTTTTTTTATTCTTTTACTCTTTTTAATTTGGAAATTTATTACAATTTTGTGAGAAAAGGGGATATTGCACGTATAAAAGTTTGGGAGTTGGTTTGTGTGGTGACTGGTGTGTGTCAATCACAGTGTAAGTAATTTTTCTGGTTAGAATGAAATGTTTAAAGGTATAAATGGTGGATACCAATGTTTGGGTGTAAGTTGCTTATTTCATCTGTGCCATTTCTAAGGGTGTTTCTTGAGCTTTGTTGGAGGGATGCCTGATTGGTTGGCTTGGATGCGTTGCTCTTTTGTTTTTCTTTCATTACTTGGTCCCCCTCGAGGAACGTGACGGAATCATGCGAGGTTGAGGCACGTCTCGATTGCTAGGCTCCAATTTTTTTCGTCCCTTTTTTTTTTCTTTTTTTTTTCCTTCGTTCTATCGTCTCCCTTCTCGCTGTCTAGCTCTCGGTTGCCTCCATGTTGTTGTTTTGAAGGTAAAAACGTGGGGAAATGACACTCGGGAAAAGGCTGCGAGTTCTTAAAAATTGTTCTTGGGATTTTTTTTTTTCTTAAATTTTTGAGATTTGTGATTTGGGTCTGACGTAGAGAATTTTTTTTTAAATCAATATTTCAAAAAGATTGATTAAAAGTAACAATAACGGCGAGCAGTCTACCATTGCATTACCGATGAAAAATACTAGTGAGCATTCTACTACTGAATTACCGATGAAAAAATACTAGTGAGCATTCTACTACTGAATTACCGATGATTGAATGAATATGAAACTACTCTAACTTATCAAGTCGACGCTCCTCTTTCAGCGCAATTGGAGAAGTACTCTTCTAGTTATTAATTTTCTTAGCTTATGCAATTCTTTATGTATGGGCAACTTGAGCTAAACAATATTAAAACTGAAAAAAGTACTTCTGCGATCAGTCTGAAATTGGTTTTAATAGAAAGAGGAGCATCCACTTGACCAGGCTGAGTGATTTCAAGGACCAAATACGTGTTCCTTGAGACTTGATCTCCAAACTGATGTCACAAGTTTGTAAATCTCTAAATGAGGAATTGGCATAAAATATGGAAAGAGCAGTGTTTACTTTAGTTAAATCAATGTGCAGAAGGATTTGTGCAGTGACTAAAGCCAAATTTTGGTCCAACCAAATGTCAAGTAGAAGATTCTATTTTCATGTCACAGATTTGTAATATTCTAATTTCATGTCATTGCATTCCTCATTTCGAGAGCCGATATCTCAGCAACTAATCCACATAGCATTGCCATTTTTCTATTAAATTGTAGCATTTTTAATGTACTACATGACTGAATATTTTGTTCAGAGTTAGCAAGGTTTTGAATTTTTTGATTTAAACTCAAAATCATGATTTTGTTTTCAATATTCCATTTTCATGTCAAGGAATGTACTACTGAATTACCGATTAAAAATACTAGGAGCATTCTACTACCGAATTACCAATGAAAAATACTATAGCGAGCATTTTATCCCTGATCTATCGACGAAAAACACCAGCAAGTACTCTTGTCCTTTGAACTACGGTTGACAGCATTAAGTTCATGATTAATGCAACTGACTAAATGAATAAAGTCTGAAGGAAGAGGATCTCGTATATTCTTCCTGGCTTTTTGTCTATCGAGGGAATTTTTAATAGCAGTCGTCGCATACTGGCGACACTACTTCCTCCTATGAAAAATCACAGCAAAGTACACTGGCACCAAAAGAAAGAGAGAGAAAAAATCCCAAATTTATCACCTATTTAAGGCAAATTATGGCGAATTAGGCCAGAAAAAGTACACCAGTCATGTGTGAGAGTGTGGAAAAGAAAAATTTCCATCGAACTCTATTGTTTTTCTCCCGTTAACGTTTACAAGGAAGAGAAAACTCTGCTGGACACTTCCCTTTCCCCACTCGCCCTGTTGTTTCTCACCAGTTCTGCAACCATCAGTCTTGAGGATAAGCGTAGAGCTGCGCTGTCACGACTTGCACCCTCTAGTCCTTGGTTTGCAGGGTAGAATGGACTTAGTAAATCACTTTAATAGCCCCACAGTATGCAATACACCAGACTGAAATGTATGGGCTCGAGTATGCTTCACTATATAGTGGCACAATTTTTCATTCATGCATTGGCGAACACAGGAAGGAAATAGAAGGCATAAGCAAGTGCAAATTGTAAACCACATAGCTCAATGAAGCAAATGAGCTGGCAAAATTGAGTAGGAAGCAAAATATGGCGACTTAAACTTCCAAACTTGGCAACATTGAACAAACCATTTCACTTTTCTTCTCTTTTTAAAGCAAGTAAAAAAAAAAATTATTTATTTTTTCTCTCTATTGGATGAAGAAAAAATTCAGTGGAATTGATTTGTGCTGAGTTGTTGTTAAGGGGCTTTTAAAGAAATAAAGAAAAAAAAATAATATAAGAGGCGAACTTTGCACTACTCTACTTGGAATTATGATTTTCTTTTTCTTTTCATTCTGAAAATCTTGGAATTTATGCAAATTTGATGCAATCCTCTTGCATCTTCAATTATGTAAAAATTTCGACAAAGAAAAGGAAACATTCAGAAAAGAAATAATAAATGAAATCCTAATTTAATATCGACTCGAATGTAGAAAAAATTTCTTTTATATATTTTTTGGAGTTTTTAAAAGTAAGGATAAAATGTGCAGAGTGTAGGAGGATGAAATTGATGTTCTTACTGACAGTTTTTAGGGTGGTAGATAAAAAACAAGTCGATTAAGTTCAATCAGTCAGGAGCAAATTTCTTAGGGACTCGACAACAGTCTTGCAGTGCAAATCTAATTTGTAAACAACAGCCTACGAGTCCTTCTTCGTCTTAGCACTTGGTGGTGCATGAAATCGGGCGTCAAATTTCTGTCATGTGCATACTGCTGGCAATTGAAAAGAAATGAGGGATTTTAAAAATGCATAAGACAATCAGATTTAGTGTTTGAAAGGAATGTCTCCGGTAATTTTCTTTTCCTAAAATTAAGGATGAAAGGAAAAAAAATTGAAAGTTTGATTAAAACTTGATAAAGTTGACGTGAGTCACTGGTGGTAATGGTAATTACATGATTTTTTTTAATTTTAAAAAATAATTCAACGTTTTTATATAATGTTAAAGTCTTAAAGGTGAAGGGACATCACATAATGGTAAAATTTGAAGCAATAAGGATTTAAAAAATTGTATTTATTGTGTGATTAATATATAACATCAGCATGAAAACTATGGGATTTTGGCTGGTTTTGTTTTTTTTTGGGTGATATGGGCGATTTTTATGCAGAATATAAATGATTTTGTGATGATCTTGAAGCATGTTTTGAGATTTTGAAGGATTTTTTGAAGATTTTAAAGGATTTTTGACGATTTTGATGATTTTTTTTTTGAAGAATTTTGAACAATTTTTTGAAGTTTTGCATTTTGTGCAGATTTTTAGGATTTTTAAGCATGGATTCGCTCATGTGTGGGTAGTTTTTAACCTTTTAGAGCGCCCTAATTCCCACAACGACCGCCATTTTAGAATGACGTCATATTTTTGAAGGTTATACGTGCAGACTGATGCACTACACAGACATCTAACTATAGATCTGCGCTAAATAATAAGACAAGAATAAAATCCTATTTCTGAATCAGACCCTGGAATCGTGGGTCGAAGCATTACGTCATCTGGTTTTAAAGCGACCTTGTGCCAACCAGCTGCCAAATAAACAATAAAAATCTCAAACTAAATATCGAACATCAATTTTTTTTTAATACGGTATCTAATAATTTTAATAACTATCGCAAGGCGAGCATTTTCCCACTGAACTACCGATGAAAATATTAGGTTTTGTTTTTACGAACCGATCGATATTTGCAGTTAAAAATATTACTAAATATTTATCAGATTCTGTTTAAAAGATTGATCAAAATGTGAGTTATGGCGAGCATTCTATCACCGAACCATCGATGAAAATAAATTCTCGGGTAGCAGGTAACGGTTGTCTGGGATTCGAGTCAATAGGGCAAGTGGCGTAAAGGGCAAGACGCTAAAGTAAAATGGGAATTTTTGATTTTTAGTTAGGATAGCCATGGGACGAGACTTGATTTAAGTCATTTAGGCATCTATTGCCAATTTCACACGTTGGAATTCTGGATTGAGTAATAAAATTGAAAGAATAGCTACTGATGCTGCTATTTCTGAGACTAAACTCATCATCTCCCGAGATGCTTTGTGGCCAGGTTGGGATTTGCAAGGCTCATTTCAAGTTAAAACATTTTCAGCATTTTGCTTGTTTTTCAGCAACAGGAAATGATTCAATTTTTTTTTTTTTTTTTCTTAAGAAAAAATTCTTCTTAAAGGGAACCAAGAAAGGAAAAAAAAAACAATTTTACCAAAAAGTACCCAAGGTCACATTTCTCATTTTAGAAGTGCTTTGAAATGAAAGTGTCTTTCCTTTCCCTTCCCTCTCTCACACCTTAATTCTATTGCTTTCTTTTTATTCTTTCTAATGGATGTCAAATAATTGTTTTTCAAGAAATATGTTATTTATATGACTGCATTACTTATGAGAACAGGAAGCATTGAAACGTATAAGCTGCAGCTCGTCCACGTTTTATTTCAGTTTGAAATGAATGTGATGTTTGCTTCCACTTTTAGCTTTGAAGCAGACTACTGTAATTGCATGGATTTATTATGCTTTAGTCTAAACACGGCATGTTGGATTGGTAAATCCACTACAAGCGACTTTCTTTCAATGATGCCAAATTACACCATATTGTTTGTAGTGGACGAAAATAAGTCTCGAGAGAAGAAAAAGATTTTTTGTTGAATTGGCATAGCTGCCTTTTATATGAGTTCTCTACTTCCTGTTTACTGTTCCAAGCTGATCATGTGATTATGTGTTCTATTGTTTCCATAAATTGTTGAAAGAATGGGTATGTTGTTTTGTAATGATCAGAATCATGGTAATGATTTCTTTGGTGTTTTTAAAGGTCATAAAAAATTCAGTTATTGTTTTACCAGGTGTTTTTATTAGAGATTTGAATCACTCGTGAGTTATAGGGTTAAACGAGACCAGGAAACTTCGTTTAATTCACTGTCCATTCGGTGATTTATGCGCATTGAGTCATAAGATGCCAAATTGACACATTGCATCTCAGACTTATACTTTACATGCGACTTCATGCGTGTAAATATGACTTATAGAAAAAATAATTCTGCAAGAAGTCCAATTAAATGATTCATTACGCGTGAGTTATGGCGAGCATTCTGTTACTGAACTACCGATGAACATAAATTATTATGAAATCTGCAGTTAACTTATGAGCTCCCATCTTCTACGAGTTGAAATTGCATTAACAGTTCTGAAAGTAGGTTCCAACAATCAATGTTGGCAGCCATTCGTGGCCGTGTTTACCAAATCTGCATGAAAATGGCGGCAGAAAATGCGCATCACACTTCAATCAACTCTGTTTACGCAATTGCTACTCCTGGGAATGGGAGGAAAACTACCGCTCTCTTCTCTCCGCTCATACCTAGCAAAAGATTAAAGCCGATCAGTCATGTCATAGAAAAACATAACGCAAATCTAAAATTAATGTCATTACTTCATTTCGCTCTCCACATGCCTCATCATCATCCCTGGAGCATTCATACAATACCTGTTTTTTCTACAAGAAATTATTCATCTATTTTATCCGTGAAAAATAATGTCACGATTAAAATGGATGGACAGCTGTGCCAATTAGCTAAGCTGCTATTCACATACCCCCGTTCAATTGGCTAATAGCTCACGAAACAAAGTAATATGATTTGCCTCTAACAGTTAAAGCGTGTAGCCCAACAACTTTTCTCTCAATGGAAGGGGAGGCATGCTGTTTGTGGAAAATTATAGAGCGGGGAAAGGGACCAAACTTAGGTGACATCATTATTTTTGTAATAAATTGTCAATAGGGTTAGTCTGACATTTAGCTATATTTTTCTACTTGATAGCAGTGGGCACTCAACTTGTATTGTGGTCAGTGTGAATTTATGAGGTCAATAATGCACAGACAGAGACCTCATGTGAGAATGAAAGAAACTTGTCACATGTTCATCATTTCCTCTTCCTCCCCTGCCCCTCCCCCTCATCTCCCTTTCTCCCCTAATCCCTTATCTTTCTCTCACCACCCCCGTAATCATATTTTTTTTTCTTTTTTCAATTCTCCTCATACGAATTTAATATTCAATTCTCAGGTGATGTAATGTCGATGACCCCGAGTGATTGGTGAGTCACCAATAAATATTTTGATACTTCATTATCGGAGAGGAAACATCAAACAGCATTTTGGAAGGGGGATTGTGTCGAGTTTTTCTGCGGGAGGGGGACAATTTGAGATTTATAAAGGCTGATGTCATCCATCTTTCTTATATTGATGACCTAACCTATTGATATTTAATGCAATTGTGGATGGAGGGGGAGTTTTTGAACCAATCATATTACAGAGAGATCGATAAATGTAAATATTAGAGTCGTTGGACATGACTTTTCTCTTATGTGAAATCCTTTTGGTTACACACAAGAATGGCATGTGTCATTGAATTCTATTCATATAGACTGGGCATTATTTTTCGACTACCGTACAAATACTAATGGTAGAAATATGAAATTATATTTTTTATAACATATAGTATAAGGCTGGGACTATTTGCGCATGCACCAACTGCCAGAAGTGGCATCTGGCGGCTTTTTGTGTCTAAATAATTCTTCTGGTTTGAATTTTGCTTTTCTGCGCGATCGATGACATCATTCGTAAGATACGAATGATTCCATTTCTTCTTGTTTTCTTTGGAGAATGTCATGATAGAGAAGTTTCGGCCAATGTCAGAACAGGGAACGTGCGTCTGCTAGACGTATATGTTACAAGTTTGATTGTGGGTAATCGATTGTTAGACTAGAAGTTCAGTTCTTAGCAAAGGATTTGTGGTAGGAATAAAGGTATAATGACGATGATGCAATGGTGGCTTAAAAGTATTCCACACATTAAACGCAATAAAGAGAAGGATCCAAAGAGAATCATGGTGAGCTGTAAGCCAGAATCTACGGTTATGTGCACATAACACAAGGGGTCAACCATTCATGAAAATCTCGTCAATGGGCTCCAAAAATCCCTTGAAAATCCCAAGTCTGCAACACAAAATCTTTAAAATAATCACTAAAATCTTTCAAAAGCCTAGAAATACTTAAAAATCCCAAAAATATTTCAAAATCCAAACAAAATCTCTCAAAAACTTAATATTTCGTAGACGAATTTCGTGAAATTTTCAATTTGAGCGTCACAAATGTACTTGACGAAAGTATAGCAGATGACTAGACCTTATACTTCAATTCTCTGTCGACCTTGATACGTAAATAGTAACCATAATAAGTAAGTACGCAAACAACAGTCAATCCGAAACATGTACTCTTGCACGCATCCGTTTTTCATGCATGCAAGTACAGATTTTCATTTTAATTTTGAAAATCATGTCTGGATTAGCTGAATCTTGCACCTTACTTTTAGCACAACTTCTGGTACACTGACTATCAGATGTAAACACTCCTGAAATATTCAAAATCAAGACGTAAAGAAGATATGCTTCGGTTTTCGGTCTTGTCAAAGAAAACCATCAAAATGTAAAATAAATTACAATATCTGCAAAAGCCAAACGAACACTTCGGTTGACTGCAGGCACAGCACAGGCAAGGCTGTGAAGCACACCCTTTGCTTCCAATGCGGCAAAGCCGTTAGAATAACTCAAAATAGGCCCGATTCAGCAACGGTTTTAAGCTTCTCATAAAATCCCCATTTCCAGTCGAGTTAAGTAAACTCGCTTGTTTAAAATCGTTAGTAATTGGGCCCAATGGGAGCACCCGAAGGAATGCACTGACCAGTAATTAAATTAGATGGACAGTTTTGAGCAAACATTTTTTCTCCCCCCAACAGATTTTTTTTTTCAAAAAACAAAAAATATTGGGAAAACTAAAAAAAAAAACCTTGAGCGTGTTTTATTGATGTCTTTTTATTTGATCGGGTTAAAAGTGGATGCGGATGGCGGATTTGTTGGTTCTATATAAGCCGGTTTTAGAGAAGCGTATGCAGAATATTGTGAGTGTGCGGTATGTGAGGAATTTCTCTCGTTTTGCGTTGAAGAAATCTTTTTGGTAAATTGCACGAAAGAAGGAACGAAATTGGCATCACGTGTGTGCTCAGTGATGTGGTAAGAGGTGTTTTATCGTATGTAATATTCGTTTTATGTTGATGATGACAAGACCCAGGAGAAGGTATTTTCTGCCTCGCTTTTTACGTTGATAGCAATATTATTAAGATGGCGGCAATTTACTTTTTTTTTTCTATTTGGTAAAAAAAAAAAATTTAAAATGCAACGTAATTCTGAGTATTAAACGAATGTTTTAAATTAGATGTTTTATTTTTTGAAATTAAAATTTTTTTATTTTTTTTTTTCTGTTTGTTTTTTACTGGATTTTTGAGTGGTGTTAGTTGCGCTTCCCTGCGCATTTCAGGTGCGTTGAAATGAAACGTCTCCTGTTTTTCTTAGGTTGCTCCCAGAGGGCGGGCTAAGGGTAGGTCGTTGTTTGTGCGCATGCGTCGGTCGTTGACTTTGTTCGGTGTTCGGCGGTAGGGGGCTCGAAAGAGACGGAAGCAGAGCAGACCCAAGTTGATAATTCGCTAATCAATATTCTGTGTGCAGATGGAGAAAAACCCAACCCCTATTTCGTGCACGAGCCAACAGGTGTCGGCTAGGCAAAATTCAATGTTGAAATGCTTAAAGGGAGCAAAAGAACTCTATTTCCGGTTTTCTTGCGAGAAATGTTGTCTTCGATATTTTAGCTCCCCTTTGAATAAAACGGAATAATAAAGTGGATTTTGAAATATCATCCGATTCCTACAAGAATAAGCAAACAATTTTTTTTATTTATTTTCCTCGCCTTTAAATATGTAAATTTTTTTTTTATTTTATTTTTTGAAAGTTATAAAGCGGTTTTCTTTTATATATGTTTAGTCGATTGGTTGATTTTGACGTTTAAATTATCCCGATTACCATATAAAGTACACGTTCGTTTTAACCGAGAAAAAGATTGATGTCTCGGTTTTTGTTGTAATAAAAAGACGAGTGGGATTTCGTGTTTACGAGCACGGGATTAGCTCTAGAATTATCACGGTTATCCGAGTAGAATTCGTGAGATTTAATTGTTGTGTGGTGTCCTCCCACCTCACTCACACTTGACGTTCATTTTTAGAGACATCTTGTGACAAAATAGAATAACTAATTTTTAAGAGCCATCTAGAGACAACTGTATCAACTATTTGTTGACAATTCCTCACTTTAAACTAAAAAATCTGTTTTAACTTTGCATTTTCACTTACAGTAGGTGCATTCGAAGTGAATTAAATTGGTGTAACAGTTTAAACCAAAACAGCATCTAAATCTTCTAGAAAATGAATGGTAAAGAGCTCACTCAGGGAGGTCACATGACAAACAAACAAACGAACTGGTGGGAAAATGGCGGCTCGATCTAACTCTTTGATCTCTTCGACGCCCAATACGATTAAATTGAGTCTTGAAAACTCAAAAAATACACGTATCTATTTACAATGGAGTTTGTAATGACATTAAAACGTACTAAAACCGTGGAAATTCTAAAATATCCTCAAAATTATGGGTGAAGTGACAACAAATTTTGGCAGCAGTTTAAACAGAAGTCAAGATTGTAACAGATTTTTAAACCACTTCCAACCAAAGTGTATGTCTAAAAACGATAAACAGATTTTTTGGTTTAAATTCAACGTTTTAAACCTGTTAATTTTAGTTTAAACAGTTTAATTCATTTTCAAATGCACCTACTCATTATAAACCTATTTACCCAAAATTATTTTAAATGAAGTCCGTCCAATAAACCATAAACGAGATAGAATTTTTCTCTGAATTTAAACACAACCCAACCCCCACACATTATACCATTTGGTGTGTAATTTATAACAGTATAGGTGAGCTAACCTGTTTTAAATGCTTGTCGAGGGGCTCAGCCTTTCAACTTGGTCTCAACCCAATCACCACTAGAGGTCAGGTACAAGATGAACTAACAGCTGTTACATGAACAACACAATTAACAGTTTGTGGGAAAGATGGTGGAAGCAAGTGCAATCAGTGTTGCCCAATACAAGATGGCCAACTGTGATTGGAAGCCTACAATTTTCATTAGATACCAGAGATAAATTCTGTCCCTTTTCATTTATTGCACTATGCTGCAATGGGAGTTGTGGCTAAAGGGTTGTTCGCTTTGTTTTCTTTGTCACATCAGATACAATTTCTTTCTTTCTCTCCCCCCTCGCTCTTTTCGTGTTCATTCAGGATACATTTTGTTTATTTATCATGATGAAAAATATGGATGAACATTTTTCTTTCTTTCTTGTGTAACAGGAGGATAATTAATTAGACTCTTGTTATGTTGAATCACGATTTTGCCACGAGGGAAAAGTGAGATTACAAATTTTTTTATTTCTTTCTTTCCTGTTTTTCTTATTTTATTATTATTTTTTTTATTTTTATGCCATGATATTAATAATTATGGAATTTAATAATAGAGTTTTCTATTATTCGGTGGCATTAAGGCCCTAATTTGCCAGTTTCACTTGAGTTTTGACATTAAGGCCGTGATCTCTTTAGAATTTTCTCATTTATTAGCCATTGAAATTATAATTTGATTTAATAATTATACACTGCAATAAAGTTGAACGTGATTAGAAAAGCAACATTTAAAAGTTAACGATATGTAAAATCAGTGAGAGGAATTTCAATATTTTAAACCAGATCAATAGGAATAATTAATTATGTAAAGCGGGTTTATGACGTCATTGATCATAATAAAATAAATAAATTAAAAAGTACACTGGAAATCCAAGTGATTAAAAAAATAATTAGACACTTCATTTAGTGACTAAATAGTCTAAATTTTATACACTTATGGCAGAAATGACTAAAGTTGCTTAGATGTCTATTTTATACTCTAGAAATCCAAAAGTCTTTCTTTTGTGCATTTAAAGTGACTAAAAAGCTATGGCTA
>JAQFZO010002284.1:0-12604 GCA_034695885.1 Geophilus flavus
TAAAAAAATAAAAGATAGTTAGGTTATGTCAATCTAAAAATGTGTATTTATCTTCAATGTCCTCGAACGATCTCATTTTAGTCCTTCGAGTTTTAACTGGGACAGTGTGTGTGTGGACATTGGCAAATCTTACTTGTTGGTTTTCGTTTCTGTTTGGGTTTTTTCCTTTGCAACAAAATCACTTCAGTTTTTTCTATTATTGATGCCAGACCGGGGCCAAGTCTAGCAAACAGATAAATAGAGAAATAAACCCGTGAATTGAATACGACAAATTGGTTATGAAATGCGAAAAATTGAGATAAGAAATAGGGAAAAAAATATAAAAAACTTGAGATAAAAAGGTTATTTTTGTACCGGAGCAACGGCGTCACTAATACACTGTCGGCAAACAATTGGTCATAAAATTCCAGCCACAGATTTTGTAAGGCGCCAGATATATTACTAGGATTGCTTGCAAATCTCAAAAACTAGAAGAATAAAAATTAAGAGAGATGAAATTAAACAAAAAATTAAATTTCGATATAAAAATTAAAATTTATTGCATAAGAGGGACAAAAGGGCGTCGCCAATTAAACACTGCTGCGGCCTCATTTCCACAGTAATTAAAAAGAACGAAATATAAAGACAGAGAACAGTTTGGATATTTGCCAGGACGAGTATAAAGTACTCGAATGTTGATGAGTTAAAAACATGGGGGATTTTCGGGGTTTTTGTCAACAACCAACTCCCTTTAAACCCTCTAGGGACAACAGATGACCTAATTGCATAAATTAATCGGATTGCAATAAGTGAGACAAGCGTTTTGACGGATCAGACACATGTACTTAAACATTACATAATAAAAGGTCGCGATGAACGATCGTCTTTAAGTGGAAATAATGCATTTGCATATAAATACTCATAGGCAACTTTCGGTAAATATTTAAACGAATGTCTTTCACGACTGGCTGGAACCTGCTTAATTTAATGCGAATACGTTTCATTCTGTTGTACAACAAACATGAGATGACAAGCCACACTGTGAACTCAGCAGTTAATAAAATACATTTATCTTACTTCTTGCACGGTAGAATTCAAAAAATATAAAACGACCACTTCGAATTGAGTCATTCCGATCTTGTTTATTTCGAAGACGAGTAAGTAAAATAAAGCTGGGGGAAAAAAATGTCAATTTATTTTTTGCTGCGTTGTGTTCGAGTTAAAAAAAAATTACTACTACTTAGTATAATACCTTTTAAAGTACTGATTACCCGAGTTTCCTTAGGTAAAATACTTCCTTTTTCGTGGTCAAGTGAGTTAATAAATAAGTCAATCACTTTATTGATGACAGGCATATGTCTCAAATAACCTTCGACGCAATCGTGCATTAAGTCTTCGCTTGCTCCTTCTAAGGACTAATTAAAAAGTCAAAATAAAATATAATTTATGATTTTTCTAGTTATGTAAGCTATGCATGATTATGGGGTTATTTTGTTATTATATTTTGCAAATTGAGCGTAATTATATGACTTAATATAAACACTTAACTAGACTATTGATAAATTCCTCGATGCTAAGAAATTCATTTCGACTAAATTCTGTCAAAAAATCGACAAATAATTCTATTACTTTAGAAATTTTCATGTTGCTATGCAAATTCCAAGGTTTTATGTTGATTAAAAATTTTTTATTGATAGTTTCTTGCTTAGGGTGAAAATCTGTGTGGGGAAATAGAGAGATAGAATGTGCTCAAAGAGTAACTTCGCGCTCCTCTCTGGTCCTCATTTGTTTACAAGAAACACGCAGTCGCTAAAACCTGAAATTCAAAACAAACTCTTACTGGGTTTGGGCTTTTAGAAATCTCTCGGTACTGAAAAAAATATCATAATTTATCAACATTATTCCATTCACGAATAAATTGCGTAAATTATTCGTGAATTTTAACTCAAATAAAAACACTAAAAAACATAAATTTCGTTTCCCGCAATCAGAAACCGAATCGCCCGCTCGTGCTGCTACCTAGTAATTGATTGGACTATCGCCAACACAACAGCAGCATCACGGCAGAAATTCGCATCGTCTTGCACGTATCGCCTTGTTTCTTCTACGGTCTATCTACGAAAAAGCAGAAAGATGTCAGAAGAAGACTGTAGCAACAGTGTGGAAGAAAAGGTAATTTTTTCCACCATCATAAAAACCAGTTTAAATTCACTTTATTGCGCATATTTTAATTTTTCCAAAAAATTTATTTCCCTCAAATTCGTTCAATTACATTTGTCGTTCCCTCCATTCGGAGGGTGGGTGTGGCCGCTTCTGTCCGAGTTGGAACATGCAAGTTCGATATTCGGATCAATTCTCGCATTAATTTATTCATAGCAACAATTTATTAGTTTTTATTCACAACCTATTCGAAACCGCTGCACTCTTTTTTGGCACGTTGCATTTGAGTTTATGCAGGTGGTTTAAGTCTTTTGTCGCGAATTATTTTTAGCCATTGCTTTTAGTAAACGGAAGCTGCTTTACAAATTACCAATGG
Organism: Geophilus flavus; assembly: GCA_034695885.1. Taxonomy (NCBI): domain Eukaryota; kingdom Metazoa; phylum Arthropoda; class Chilopoda; order Geophilomorpha; family Geophilidae; genus Geophilus; species Geophilus flavus. The sequence continues at coordinate 2,516 of JAQFZO010002284.1, forward strand.
TGCTTGAGGTAGTTGTTAACTTAGAAATTACAAAGCAGCTCATTGGTCTATTTGTAGTGGTGTTTATAGTTTTCATTTCGCCATCTGCTCAAACGAGTTGAAGAACAAATAAAAACACAACTCGACCTGTACACTCAGGCCACGCAAGGTCACGGAAACTCACTTTTTTTTTTTTAAATTCCCCAAATCACTCACCTCGAATTTCAAAAATTCATTTCATATTTAAAAAAAAAAAAATTAAACTAAAAAAAAAATCACCTTTAAGTAATAAATTTTTAACGAGATAAAACTTAAACCGAAGGAAATATAAGTCATTTCACTCTGGTGGGAATGATTTTCAACCATCGCGCATTTCCTCTAATTGGGCCCCATTGCATTAGCACAGGATATTAAATGAGCTTCTTTTGTAAAATGTAAACGACACTTTCTTCGGTGTCGGACTTAATATACTTTCTTATGAGTTTATGACCCTGCAATTATTGACTTATTGTCTTTACGGTGATAAACAAGTCTCGTTTTACATGTTATTTTTCTCCTCCCGCGACCTAATCCCCTCTTTTGTTTGTATAAAAAATTACACACTAAATTACATAAATACGCTCAAAATGGCGTGTATTTGCCCCTCTCGTTTATCACCGTTATACAAGCCAAACAGAGATAAGAAAGAAACACATGTATCTTTGATGGAAAAAAGAACTTGTCATCTTTATTTCATATTCGGGATTTTGGTTCACTTTGATCATCCTGTGCCGTTCCATTCCCTCCCGTTGTTTGACGTGCGTCAATGCGATCGATGCGGTGACGTAAGCAAAGTGTTAGTGAAGTGACCTTTTTGCCACGTGAAAACGGCCCCACGAAAAACTAGCGGGAGCACTGGCAACGCCACACGGCCACTGCTAATGCCCTGAATTACTTTGATCTGATAAATAAAAGCTCGAGTTTTGCATCGGGGAAATAAAAAAATGTTTTTGAAATGAAATGAGAGAAAAAATTGATCAAGTGTCGTAAAATTCTTATGTTTTTTTATCTTTTTCTTTTAATAGAAATACACTGTCACTACAGAGCGATGTGGTACCATTAATTTCTATGTCCAGGTGAGTTTTTTTTTTGCTTTTATCGCATGTTTTTTTTTCTTTTTTGTTTTGGCTAGTCGAGTTCATGACGTAATTAAGCCCTTGAAGTTCATAACTTGGGATTTCCGGTTCTCATTTTATCTATGAATCCTTTCCGGTCGTTACTTTGATTGGCATTTAAAATGTATATATATCATAATTAACCTTATTTTCGAGTGAGATTTACTTTAATTTTATAAATTCCATAAAATAAATGTCGAGCATAAGTATTCGAGACACGTTTTCAGTTAAAATAACCGAACGAGCGACGGACGTGAGATAATAGCCGTAATGATGATGATAATGGTTGATGGTCGATGACGTCACGTGGTGCACAGTCTGGTGTCGTATTCCCTTTCAGATCTTATGTAAAATCGGCAGCATGTGTACGAAATAAATTTGTCTATACCCTAAAGGTTTCACACGACCTTCGACATTTAGTAACTTGTTTTCATTCTCGATTCCCAGTTCTTTGTACTTTTTTTTTCTCTCAAAAGTATTTTATAGATAAAAATGCCAAGTAAATTTAGGTTTAGTTAAAATTGATGAGTGTAAAGATACACAATTAAATTTTAAAACTATTTACTTAAGTTTTTTTTAACCTTCGAAAAAAGTTTTTGAAAGTTAAGATTAGATAACTATTTTGCAAAAAAAAAATATGAAGGTTTGATGATAGTAGAATGATAGGTAGAAAAATGTGAAAATGAGTATTTTATATATACATTGGAAGCTGATGTTCAAACAGTTGAATGAGCGTGACTGTTGAGATCGATAACGTAATGAAGGATGAGACATTAATAAATAAAAAGGCGGGGTTATGGAATCAATTGGAGGATCCATTTAACGCTTAAAGTGATACGTTGACACGGCATGGTTGCCGGTTTTTTTCTTACACACGCAATTAATGTTAATGTTTAATAAATGTTTGTTTGTTTTAGGGAGATCTTGATCAAGCACAAAAGAAGGCAGTGTTTTTCACCGTTCATGATCTAGGATCGAATCGTGAGATAATTTTTATTTCCTCCTTTTTTTTTTATTGAAGTAGAATTGACTGAAATGTAAATATTAATAAATAATTTTTTTTTTGATAGACACGGATTTTCACCACTTCATCGATCATCCATCCATGGCAGAAATGAAAGTGAGGTCTGTCTTTATACACGTTGATGTCCCAGGACAAGAAGATCATGCTCCTAATTTTCCGGAAGAGTGGGTTCATATTTCTTCTCATGGCACACATCAACAAGATGTTTGAGTTCTGCTCAGTAAATGTCATCGAATCGGCTGCAAATCAATATGTTTTGAAGCAAAAAATTCTCATTTCGAAGCAAATGGAAATAATTAAGCTTTGCTATCGAATGATCGCTTCATTTGATGGCGATAATTGAGCATTGGTATTTAACGGAGCGGCAGATGTTTGCCGATTCCATGAAAAAATAATTTTCCGAAAATTCAATGCATTTTGTGATGGTGTGGAAAAAGGGAAGTGCATTCAATTTTCCAAACTTTGTATTAATTCGTTTCTTGATTTCAGTTACGAATTTCCCAGAATGCAAACCATCGCTGAAGATTTGGTCGAGGTATTGGATTATTTAAAGTGAGTTATCCGTTGCCATAGATATAAAAACGTAATTGAAGAAAAGCCGATTTTCTGAGCACTTTGGATTTGTTGCAGGGTGTCGTTGGTCGTAGGATTAGGCGACGGCGCTGGAGCGAATATCCTGGCCCGATTTGGAGTGAGAAATTGATAAATGATTTGAATTTTTCGAGGAGAAAGCAAAGCGCATTTACGGTTGGCTTTAGATGGCGCACCCGACGCGGTGCCTGGGTCTGGTCCTCGTTCACTGCACGGCCACAACAGCTGGCGTAATGGAGCATTTCAAAGATAAAGTACAATCATTTTTTTATGTCGAATAATTTACTTTTGTTTACGACCTTCTGTTTGAATAAATTGCAGATAGTCAGTTGGAAGTTGGGAAACATCGGAATGAACCCAACAGCCGAGCAGTATTTGGTATTCCACAAATTTGGTGGCGTGAGTTCTCGTAATTTATTTCTTTGACAGAATTAATGTTGTTCTCAATACATGGATTTGTTATCAGTGTGAAAGTTACTTATCTCTTTCTAATTGTAATTTAATCAAATTGCAGCAGGGTAAGCATATTGGTATAAATTTCTGGAATTCCCTTTATGTAATCCTAACCATTTGACTTAAGAAAAAATGGAATGAAATGTATGCACGTGCATGAGAAATATGTTTAAGCCTCGATGCGTTTTATTTGCATGTTTTTCCATTGTCGATTGATCTAACGATGTATATATATTTGTGCGTTTTTTGTCTTTTTTTTCCATGCCTATAAATTGTGGCCCCTTATCGACGTTGTAAACTAGCATCTGGAAGAGGTATGATGTTAAAAAATACTGGAAATTGTATTCGTTTTTAATTTATTCAGTTTTTTAGTTTTATGCATGTTAATTTTATGTTGCATGTTTTTCGGGTTTAGCATTATCGGGTACTTAGTACTAACACCTGTAGCGGCGGTATCTGCTTTTAATTTTTTTGTTATTTTTTATGTATTTGTTTTATAATTTTTTTTTTCAGTTAATTTTTTATTTTTAATTTTTATTGCAGACTATGCAGTAGTGATTAGTGGTTGGATGTAGTAATAGTATAGTATTGAGATATTCAGCATTTGAAATGGGTGTTAAAATTCAGCAAATTAACAATTATTAATAATTGTTTAATTTTTTACATATTTTTTTTATTTTTTTTTAGTTTTCTGTAATTTTATGACTAGAAATCCTTCTAGTTAAAAATAGCTTTTAGTTAATAGAGTATTAGTAATTGCTCTTTTGGAGATAATTAGTGTTTAAAAGATGATGTATTTAATTTGACAGCAATTGGAAAGTGCTGAAAATAAAGAGAAGCTCATCCAAGAATATACCAGTAAACTCAAAGCGAATATAAACCCACGCAATTTGCGCCGTTATGTACACGCGTTTCAGAAGTAAGTGCCGACACGGCTTATAACTTATATTACACATAATAAAGCTATGATTGCCGTGATCTAATGAACGCTAACTTTCAGTCGCACCGATATTTCTGGGCTTTTGGAGAAAAAACTCAAGTAATTTTATTGGAAATCTCATTAAAGATGTTATTTTTATTTTTATATTTTCTTTATCACTGCTAAATAGGGTCGAGACTTTGTTGGTGACTGGTTCAACTGCATCCCACCAGTCCACAGTTCATGCCATGATTGGAAAAATGGACAAGGGGCACAGCTCTTTGCTCAAAATCGATGGAGTGGGTGATGTGGTTACCGAAGCTGTAAGTATTAGAGGGCTTGCCCTTTAAGTCCTTTGTTTGTTTTCCCAGTTTAGCTGATGGAGCTGATAAAGGATTATTTTTAAAATAAACTTACCGTATTGTGCAGTTATTTTTAAAACTCAATTCCACACTTCCTTATACCCCCTATTGAAAAAAATTTTGTTTATTATTATTAGTTAATACAAACAGTTCAAATTACACGGCTCCTTTTCTGACATCAATGATTTACACTAATGCACAGCGTTGCAAAGAGTTAGTACAAAAGCTAGGATAGCTTTCCTGCACGCTATAAAATATGGAGTTGGCCTAAAATTTGAAAGGGTTGTAGTGCAGAGAAATTCAAATAATAATGCGTTCATTAAGAATTCATCATTCAGGAATATATTTTTGAAATTTCTTACTTTAACTTCTCTGCATGTGGAATCACTGAACTGAATCAGCCACCCATAACTTTCCCTGCAGCAGTTGTTTACTCTAATATTCCCTCTTTTATTTAGTCTTGTTTACATTGCGCTTTCCCCAAAGGTTTTAATGTAATTGGCATTTGCCATTTTCCATCTATCGCGCAGCTTTAAAAAGTTAGAGAAGATTTGACCTTAAACTCGCGAGTCAAATGTCATTTGTCAACAAATTTTTCATACCCGCATTTCAATTTCGTGTGTCAACATTCATTTCATTCTTAATAAATGAAAACATTTTTTTTAATATATAATAATATTTTATTGTTGATTTTAAACTGGAATAATCTTTTTTGACACCGCAGCCAGATAAATTTGCCCAAAGTCTCCTCCTGTTTTGCAAAGGCCTAGGATTATGTAAGAAATAAGAGAGATGCATTTCACTATTGATTCGTTTAAATATTGAGTGATCTATTTGCAATTCAGTGACGTCACTCACGATGCCAGGGGTTGACAGACAGAGAACCTTTTCGGGCGGAGATGAGAATGCTTTACGCTTAGGGCAGCGGAGGCGCACGATTTCGATGGAGGAATATGATAAACCAAACATTCGCAGATTGTCCATCACTGCAATGCAGACACCGCCGAAGTAGAGCGAGCCACACGAGTAGAATAAATCTTGGTACAGCGAAATAATACAATAATAATAATAAGAAAATACCGGTGAAGCTACTTGCTTGTAAACATTCATAACTCTTGTCCATTCATTACTCAAGTAATAGAGAAAAACTAACTGGGATTTAACTTTAAATGTATTTACTGTTTGTTAGTTGGTTTATTATTAGAATCAGTATTGACGTCCCAAAAAAAAAAAATTCTAGCATCGATCGTTTTATTATATTTTTATTTTTCGAAAAGTTTGGATTGCTGGGAGAGGTGTTTATTCATTCCAAATATCCCAGTTTATAAGAAGCGTTAGATAAATACAATTTACTCTTTTATCATGTTACAAAGTTTAGATTATGAGAAAAAAGATTTTTTTTTTTAATGTTTAATGGAATAAGCTATCACGATTTTGCCACATATAAGTTGCACGAGTAGAGCTAACCCAAGTGCCATAGTGAAATCATGAAGTAACAAAATGCAATTTGTTGATTGTAAAATTAAATTTCTATATGGCCTATGGGCTCTCTGCCATTATACAGTTATGCACCTTCACTTAAGTGCAAATAAAAAAAATTGAAACTCAGGAGTCGATCCAAATTGAAATTAATTATAAATAATTGAAAATGAAGTACGTATTATAAAAATAAAAAAAATCAATGCATATTATGTAACTGTAAGTTATTAATGCCATTGTAAAAATTGCTTTGCTGAACTGTCCAAATTAAGCTAGCAACTTATTTTTAATATAATAATAATAATAATTTGTTTCTTCTATGAAAGAGTTTTGATCACTGTTTAGAGGCATGTGTCGATGTTCGCTTTTATTAGGATGAAGTAGTTGTGAGGACTTGGAATCCAGTCCAGTTTGGCTGCCTTTTTGCTTAATGTTAGTGCTGAGTGTATTCAGATTGTGGCTTTAATTCCATCCAAAACATTTTTATATTATTACCGAAAAATTGTTAACTATAAGAAAAAAAATATGTCGGTTTGGTAGTTGGTGGTGGCCGAAGTTCTTTCTGCAAATATTCAAAAATATTGTTGATAATGCAAGCTAAAAAAAAAAAACAAACTATCAAGTACATAGTAATTGTATAGTTTTACTCAAATAGATTTTGTTTTTTCTATACGGCATTTAATGATCGCAACTGTTTGAAATAAAATCGGGAAAATGATGAGATGTGTCACCAGTTTTCACGTTTTTTTTTTTTTATTTGGCATTTCAATTGAGAAAAGTCTACACACAAGAATTAAAAAATAAAGAAAAAGCACAAAACCATCAATAAATAAAGGCAAAGATAAAAAGTTGACTAGAAGGTTATTTCGCATATCAAAATTGCCAACCCCATTGCCTGCAACAATAACACTGCAACGAGAAATAACTTGTATTTCAAATTGCATAATTATTATATCAAAATAAAAATCTGCAGCCCGTTTAACTTATTAGTAAAGTCAAGAATAACCAATGTAAACTCCCCCTAGTTCTTATTAGTACAAAATAAACTGACAATAAAATAAATCAATAAAAATGAGCATTATAGGGTTTTCAATCCAGAAATATTTTCCTTTTTTTTTTTTCTACATTACTAACGTCCTACGCCGGGATCTTGAGCAACGACTTAAATCTTCTACTCAAGTGAAATTAAGACTAACAAAGCATGAATGCATGATTACTTTTTCCGTGACAGCACAAAAAGTAAAACAAGGAAAAGAAAAATTCTACTGAAAAAATTTTACATATTTATACACGATACACTGTACATGATTGTTGGATTTTTATTTTATTTTTTTAAGCTAGGGTAAACAATAAAAAAATTGAAACCGTGAGCAATGTTTTACTTTTGTCTTGTATGACATGAAGCAAAGAATTGCACTCAGACTCAATGCTAAACATTTAGTCATTATTTTGACTAGATGAGACCAGTGCCAATTTGGAATGATATGATGCTGATGGCGTGAAAAGTGACCATGTGAGTAATACTGTATTTGCTCAGCCACACTCACAAAGTAAGTAGATTCATTTTTAAGTAGATGACCATGTGTCAAGTAAAATTTAAAAAAAAAAAACAAAAAAAAACAAAAATGGGAAAAAGTTTAATCAAACACAAAAGTTGTCTTTGATGTGGTCCCACTTCATGACCTTAACTTGCTTAATTCAAACACAATCTGCAGGCGTTTGTCAAAGCCTGTTGAGTATCAAGTTTTTAGTTCATATCGTTTCCGACGTCCCACTTTGACGAATTGCGATTTTCATTATGTTTTATGTTCATGTTAGTTTCTTTCCCTGAGCTATGTTGTTCCGTACTGCAGCCGTCAACTGTTGAACTGCAGAAGATTTTATTAGATCTGGAGTCACCCCTTAGTCAACGGAATCTCTGCAAAATGCAACGGAAATAAACTTCAGCGGTTTTTCAAACAATTTTCTAAAAAAAGAAAATAGAAGGGGTAAAAAAATTTACTCTTCTCCAGAATGGAAAGCAGCCCTTTGTTTCCTCTTGCGGTGCCAATTCCATAATGAGGTCGCTGGAAGGTGTGTTGTTAGGACCATATACGTTCAATTCTTTGAAGCAGTCAGTTTCGATCATCTATAAGGATCAAAAGAATACATCAATTTCAGAAAACAAGAAAACTGTCTCCAAATATTTACTTCGCATTGCCATGGTATTGACACGCAGCCAGTGTTGAATTTTATGTAAAAAGTATCGTCGGTAGCATCCAAATTGACGCCTTTGACTGTCGAAAATTGTTCAATGTCTAGAACATCCTTGGCGTAAACGGCATGAGGCTAAAATTTTTCAAATATTTTTAATTTCAACATCAAATCGGAATTTGGCTTGTCAAAAAACTCACATCAGGCACAAAGGGAGGTTCACACATGCCTGCTTCCAAACGTTTCCAATTCATAGTTTTAAAAAATTCGTTTTGCTTTACTTCTTTTGCGCCATAGCGTCCACTATTACATCCAAGACGTTCTTTAGGGTTCTTCTTTAATAACTACAAAGGAAGGAGCCGGAAATCACACACACATATACAACTCGATACAAAAACCTTTTCGGGATACTCACACTCAAACAAATGCCTCGCGCTTCTGGTGTAAATTTATGTGAATACTGTTCTTGATCTTCCTTCACTCGACGATCAACTTCTTCGCGTTTAACCTTTTCTTTACGTGCCCGAAATGGAGCCTAAATAAAAAAGGAAATTTAAAACAGGTTGTCATTATCTAAATTAAAATTTCTTGTTTACCTGCCCCTCGATCATTTCGTAGATAAGGCACCCAAGGCTAAACCAATCAGGACTAAATGTGTATTTTTCATTATCTACTACTTCTGGAGCTGAAATCGTGAAAACGGCATTAAATTAATCGCCATAAATCACTTGTTTAATTTTAATTTCCTACTTACCCATGTATCCGACGGTTCCTACTCTTCCACGCACCATATCGCCTTCGGGAATTTCCACTGCAAGTCCTAGATCCGATATTCGGACGTGCCCTGAAAGAATAAATCGATCGTAAACTTTCAATTTTGTATTACGAAATATTTAATGCCAACCGTGATCGTCTAATAAAATATTTTCGGGTTTCAAATCGCGGTAGACTATTCCACGGACATGTAAATGTTCTAAACCACACGTAACTTCGGCTGCATAAAAGATTGCTCGTTCGATGTCGAAACCAGGCTCACCGCCCATGTTATAAATATGAAACTTCAGATCGCCGCCATTCATAATTGTCAATACCAAACATAGCGCATCTTTAGTTTCATACGCATAAGCCAGGCTTACCTTGAACGAAAAAAGAAGAAAAAAAATTAATCCCCAAAAAAATAGTTTTAAAATTTGGTTACGTACAACAAATCTTGAATTTATTTTTTGTAAGATTTGTTTTTCCAACAGAACCATAGCTTCTCCTTTCCGTTTCTTGATTCTTTTCTTTTCTAGTTTTTTACACGCGTACATTTTTCCCGTGGCTCTCATTTGACATGCGCAGACTTCACCAAATCCACCTTTACCCAACACACGATACATTCGAAACGTCTTTGCAGTAACTGGTTGTCTACGTAAGATAAGAAATGAAAAAATATGAATAATTAAACTCGTATGTATAAATAATTTATTAATTAGTTATATAATACGGTAACTCACGTTTCAAGGTATTTCCATTGAAGGTATCTAAGAAAATACATACTTTCTTGAAATTCTTTAAAAGGTTCTCCTGCCAAGAAATCTTTAACAGCTCTAAAATAAGGGAAAAATTCATAATAAAAAATAATGTTTACCATCCATTTTTAATTTGTCATTACTTGGCACATTCAGCAAACAATTCTTTATTGGCTGTTGATAAACTGTTATTGCAACGCTCAATTACTTCCTCATTAAAAATATTAACAGCTTCACTGGACTAGAAAAGAATAATAATTTGCAAAAACGTAAATTAGTAACAAAAAATTATAAATTTTAAAATTCCCTTACGTTGGGATTGAGATATTTATCATAAACAGACACCGCAACTTCAGCTCTGTTTTCATCCTGTTCGACTTCATATTTTTCCTGTGTACAAAAATATCTCTATATAAAATTCTCA
>JAQFZO010002285.1:0-12594 GCA_034695885.1 Geophilus flavus
CCAAAGGTGTTTCTCAGGTGGTTCAATCTGATTGGATTTGCATATGGGCACCCCAGTATGCAAATCAGACGTGATTGAGGAAGGATTAGGTGTCTAGGGGACCCCTGTGGTATGGGTATAATCATTGTAGTCAGGGGGTTTGAAAGAAATCTGATTTTTTAATTTTTTTTAAAATTTTTATTCATTTATTACTTAAAAAACTTGTAGAGATTTATTTTAGAATTTGTTTTGGCGATAAAATCAATTTGATTTTTTTTGAATAATTTATGCGACTAAATAAGAATTAATTTTGGGAAGATTGGATATATTAATAGAGTAGTGAAGAGATAAGGTTGATCTGAAATATATTGAGGACAGGTCAGAGCTTTGTGTTGCCGTCTTCAATTGTGAGTTCCAGTGTCTAGGTCACAATTTAGGACAACTAGTATTCACTATTCATTCATAATTTAGAAATTTAATAAAATGACAATGCAATTTTTAGTTTTTTTGAGTTTTTCAGGTAATAATTTAATGATTTTAGCGATTTTTTTATGTTTACATTTGAGTATAATTTGATTTTGGATTTTGGGTAATATTTGGCCATAATTTGAAGATTTTTGTGCTTTTTGGGTAATATTCATCAATAATTTTCTGATATTTGACTTTTATTTTTTAGTTAATGCCAAAACATCCAACCAAAAATCATAGCAACTGTGAACTGCCATCTGTTATCAGAAAGCAGAAACTAAATTCCACAAAATGAATAATCAAGTATGTCCCCACATAGCTTCCTTACATTCAAATCACACAGAACCTTCTAAACTTCCATAGAAATTTCATAAACATGCTTCCTAACGCCACATGTTTTGAGCGAATACAAATAGATGATTTGCCAAATTTATCAAATCAATGTGATGTTTTTATACACACTTAACAACATGTGATTTAAAACCATGCCTTGACAACTAACTCATTCCAATGAAGACACATTAATCATTCAATGGACAAGTGTATACTAATCTAACAAGTACAAACTCACAAGTACCCATATTATCTGTTTCCATATCTACACAGATTACACTTGTGAAGCTTTAACTATAAAACATGTCTGCAGTAGGTGTAATAATTCAATTTTCTCGTTATGCATTTATTTATTTTACAAATCAATTTCTAGGAAGGACAAGATTCCACCCCAACCACCTGGGTGTCAGGATTCCACCACCCAAATTACAAAGGCAAATTACAATATTCTCCATTGGGAAACACAGGAATGGTTGTGTCAAAAATTGGGTTTGGTAGGTAAAAAAAAAATTCATTCACTCCCACTTAATAGGGACCGGATCTTTATTTAAATAAATATTTATTTCTTTGCCATAAAACACTGAAATGAGCACAGAAAATCGAATCTGCTACTGTAGACCCTGTTTAGTGAGTATTTATTTTTAAATATAAATAAATATATGAACAAAAATAAATATGTTAATAAATAAGTTAATAAATAAAGAGTAAATAATATAAAGAAGTTTTTTTTTTGATGAAAAATTAATTAGCAACTTGATTGAAATATGGAAATACCAGTCATTTTAAGAATAAGAATTTTTTTGATTGGATATTTTCGTTTGCCATATCAATTGATCATGCAATTTTTGATTTTTTTGAATTTAAAAAAAATAAATATTTTACTTTTTTAATATACGATATATAATGCATGTTTTTACCAAATATATATTTAAATATTTCAGCAGTTTTTATTAAGTAAAGATCCGGTCCCTACTTATTACCAGATAAAAAATGAGAAATTGAATTTTATATTTGTTTTTAAAGGTGTTTCAGCAATTGGTGGATTTTTTTCTGATGTCAATGAAAAGGAGTCAATTGAAGTTGTCAGGGAGGCTTTGAAGAAAGGAATTAATTATATTGATGCAGGACCTTGGTATGGAGGTGGGAAAGCTGAAATTTTGTTGGGAAAAGTGAATTATACCTACATTTTATCCTTTTTTGAATTTTGATTTATTCATTTAATTATTTTTTTAGGCTTTGGAGGGTGTGCCCAGAGAAGCTTATTATGTGGCAACTAAAATTGGGAGGTACATGGTAGATGGTAAAGCCGTGTTTGATTTTTCTTCGAAAAGGACATTTCAAAGTTTGAATGAAACTTTAGAGAAACTCAAGATTGATTATGTGGATGTTGTTCAAGTAAATATTTTTATGGAGATAAATTATTCGACCCCCAAATTCCCTGTTTTTCCCCCAAAAAACCTTTAATTTTTCCATACTTGCTACTTCCCATGAAATAACATTTTCCAACCCCCAATTTACACCCCCTAAAAAACCTAGGTTTTACTCCATTTTTATACCCCCAATTTTTAACTTGTTTCTACACCATTCTTCAAATACTTTTTGACAATTTCCAAATGGTTTTCACCACTTCTGAACGATTTTTAGACGATTACCAATTGATTTCCAGCCTTCCAAATAATTATTAAATTATTTCTGATGATTTGCGAGTGATTTTCTGTTATGTCCAAACTTTTTTCAAATGATTTCAAACAATTTCTGAGTGATTTTTCGTTCTCTTATGTAGATCTATGTAAAAATAGTTCAGAAAAGGCTGGAAATCAACTGGAATTCGTCTAAAAATCGTTCAGAAATGGCTGAAAACCGCTTGAAATTGTCAAAAATTTGTTTGAAAATGGGGGTAAAAAATAGTGGCTCTAGGGTAGAAACCAGTTAAAAATTGGGGGAAAAAGTAGGGAATTTGGGTGCCGAATAAATGAGTCCATTTTTTATTTGTGGTTTTTATAGGGCGTTTTTGGTTTATTTATTTATTTATTTTTTTTTTGTGTTTGTGTAGATGCATGACGTGGAATTTGCACCAAATTTGGATGTGATCATCAATGAAACTTTGCCTGCTCTGCAGAAAATCAAAGAAAGCGGAAAGGCGAGATTTATCGGGGTTACTGGATATCCGTTATCAGTATTAAAGTAGATATGTTATGAATATGATGTGATTCCATGAATGGAAAGTTCTAGATGATTCATTGACAATTCTATGTTTACGTGGCATAAATAATACGGATTTTCTGAATTTAGAGTTAAAAAATTCATGTAAACCCTGTAACAAGGAGTTTTTTGGAGTTGCGCATGTGCAGATTGATCACAATGATTTCCTACGGCCCCATTACTTGGCCCATCATTTACTGGATAGTAAAACCTTATTCTTTCAATTTGCTGTATTCCAGCGGTAGTGTGGGAAAATGGTTGCGATAAATCAACAATTAAATGAAAAATTGTGTGATAGAACTCCATAAACCGCATATATAATTAAATTAAAGCAGCAAGAACATGTAATGACAATAATATGTATGTGAAATAATGGAAATTTTATTTTTTTTCTTAAATTTGCATTCAAATAGTTGTAGTTAACTGAATAATCTAGGCCATGGAAACACCAGGCATCAATTATTGATTTTCTAACTGAGGAATTTTTTGAATCTGGATTATTATTTGTGCCTTGTAAATATATTGGAAGTTTTTATGGATTATGATAAAGGTCTCTCCCAATCTGCAGCACACAAAAAGGCTTTCATACAACTACTTATAGACATTTTTATTAAATATACTACAGTAAAAATACTTTAAAATATTAGTATTAAAAATGATACGTAGTATATTTTATATTTTTGGTATGCAACTGTAAAATTTAAAAAAAAAAACCTAAAATATGATTATTTTTTATTAGGGTGTGCCTAGCACTGTCAACATTCCTATTTGACCTTCCCCTCAAAAAAGACTGGAAGCCCTGAACTATGGTAGTCATCATTTCCACCTTCTGTTGATGTCTTAACTGGGAGTTATTCCTTCCAAAAATAAATAAATTTTTATTCTTATTATTTTAAAAATAATTTTGTTTCCTGGAGATTCCCTGCAGCTAATAATAATATTTTAGTTGCATATCATAAAACTTTTAAACTCTATGTAAATCCATAATAACTATTATCTACAGCTTTCAGTTTACTGGAGTCAGAACATTGATTTTATTTAGATTATGAAAAATAACATTTTTATGCATTTAATTTAAAGGGAAGTCATTGAAAAATCACCGGTCAAAATCGACACGGTTCTGTCCTACTGTCGTTGCTGTCTAGTTGATACCTCACTTCTTGATTACATTGATTTCTTCAAGGTACTACACTAAATTTCTATTCTTTTTAACATTTTCTAACACCATAAAATTATTTAGAGAAACAATATTGGTATTATTAATGCAGCTTCACTCGGCATGGGGCTTCTGACGAACCGTGGACCGGAGAACTGGCATCCGGCGACCGATGAACTGAAGGAAGTTTGTGCAGCAGCAGCCAACTTTTGCAAAGTAAAGGTGAAATTAATTGTGTCTTGTTTCAAAGAATTAATTAATGTATTGATCGCAGGAAAAGAATGTTGAATTGGGAAAATTGGCTTTGCACTACGGTATCAATCAGACTGGGCCTGATACACATGTATTTAGTTGTGGAGAGTGAGTGACTGGTTCATAACAGTGAAGAAAATTTGTAATTAATCATTTTATTAATAGGCATAGATTCCTGGATGAAAATTTAGATGTTGCAATTAATGGATTGAATGAACTTGAACAAGCTGTCTTGGATGAAGTTATTGAAAAGTAAGAAACAGCTAGAAATTAATTACCACAATATTTTACTAACTTTCTTTTATCATAAGGTTTTTCAAACCATTAACTGTTCATCATTGGGAAGGCATTGAAGTTGAGAAATACTGGCAAAAACAGAAACAACAAAAACAGTAAAATGTAAAAAAAAAGTTGAAATAAATTAACAACCAATAAGCATTACACAGCTGTTTAATTCATTATTGAACACACATAACTTATAAACAGATAATTACAGTACTGTATGTAAAATAAAAGGGAATCGAAACCCGCTAACTCAACTTCAAATTTACTATAAATGAAAAATTATGAAGGGTTAAAGCTTATAATTGTAGTAACTCAGCTTTAATGGAAATTTAAAGAACAAATTATAAGTTACAGATGATGAATTAATCATTTCCATGCAATGGGCCAAAATGCTATTCGGCGAAAAACGTGGCCGGATTTTTGCATTGTCTTGACATGACAGCTTTCTGTGAAGATTATTTCTCTTAGCAGGTCCTGATTCCAAAATGCCATCACAATTACAAATTGGCTTTATTTATAAATGCAATACTCCTCAGATCTTCAATCCCTCAAAACCGGATGACAAATCCGAAAGGGCCTTCTTCGACTCCGTCTTTTGCCAACCCTGGAACCCTGAGGGCTACATTTGGTCCTGAGTTTTGCCTTCCTGGACCCTGGATGGATGTCAAATCAATCATTTTAATCTAAAATCCTCAAAGAAACTGAAGAAAAGACTCACCTGTTGTTGGTTGTTTAAAAAGAAGCGAAGCGTATTCGGCGTGTTACTCAGAAAATTCCCAACCGCCTGCTGATGTGATGATTGAAAATTTACATCATTTGCTGTGGGATTTTGCCTCAAAGGAGGTCTGGAAGAGACAAACTGAGGCCTGGGGGAAAAATTGGAATTTTGAAAGGGAACCGGCTGGGATCCGAAGTTGTTCGCCGGTGGTCTCGAAGACCCGAAAAGAGGTCTACTGGTCACAGGACATTGTGGGAATGGACAGTTTGTTGGTCTGAATGTGGAAAAGAATTGTGGTCTCTGTGTGACAGGCAGTACTGGTCTTCTTATTGGTGGTGTTGGTCTGGGAAAAGGTCTAGGTGAAGGTTGTTGTTGGAACTGAGGTCTGGGTGTGGATTGTTGGATCTGAGGTCTGGGTCTGGGTGTTGGTTGTTGGAACTGGGGTCTGGGTTGTGGTGGCCTGTTGTTTTCTGGTGGTGGGTTAAATACAACTTGTACACCTGGTGCTGTAAGGTCAGCATTTTCCTGATTGAATGTTTCACCTTGGAGGAATTGGCTTTGATCTCGAAATCCGGCTTGTTCTCTTCCGCGGCTTTGGTCTCGCTCAGCCCATGGTCTCAGATTGATGGATGGTAAGTTGTCACAGGGAATTATTGAATTGCTAAAAGAAAAATATAGTTTATCATACAATAGAAGAGGAATTTAATAAATAAACAGGTGCATGATTCAATTTTGCTACTAAAAGCTGCTTTTATGACATAAACGACTTATTTGGCTTTTTATGTCATACACAACATCATCAAAAAGCAAATTCCAAGGCATAAAAGCCTCTTGCAAACGCCAGGGGTTGGGTGATTTTTGTACCGGCTTATGTAGAATCATGAATCTGTGCTGTGTGAACTGACAGCATGTTGTCATTTTAAGTGTCTGTCAAAAAGGCAGCCAGTACAAAAAAGATGCAATATTATGAAAATTTGGATAACTAATGAAGAATTTGACGGTACACATAACTAGGCCACTGAGCCTTATTTAGGAAAAGCCAACGTTAAAGGCCAATCCAAAGTCCAAACTTTCATTTGATCATGAGTGACTTCTTTTAGCTTTTACATAAATTACTTAAGTCAAAATTGTCTTTTGCTATTAAGGTTGAACTCTGTTGCATGTATTAGCTCTAGAATTGCCACAGTTAACTGAGTAGTGTACATTTGATCTGAGGAACCATAACTAATTTAACCCTTCCTCTCCCATGCTAGGACACAAATGTGAAAAATACTCATCCGATTTTTATAAACCATGGCTGTATTTCTCTAAAAGCATGAATTACAATTTATAAGCCATATTAAAAGTCAAAATTTTTTTAAAAAGATATTGCTGAGAATTTTGTAAAACAAAAAAAAAATTTCGTCTGCTAAAAAGACTTTACTAATAGCGTATATTGGTACTTTTTCGAAACACCCACCAGGTGTCTCTACAAGAACTTGCCCTTTCCCTGTAAATTTTAAAACTACTGAATGTGATTATGATGATATTTATGGATAATTCTGATCAAAAAGTATAAGTTTGATGTTCAAAATGTTTTAAATGATAGTTTTGGTGATATGCATGCTTGCCACCATGTTTGGTTGCTAACACAAACAGGTATTGTTGCTAGGCAGTGAAGTCATACATAAATTTTGCACATGCGCAACACAAAAATTGAGAAGGTCAAAAGTGACCTAGCATGGGAGTTAGGGGAATTCAAATAGGATGGTAGTTGAAGGGTTAATGAGCCATTCACAGTTTCATATTGTTTCGGCATGTATATGGTCAAAAATTATTATAGCAAACAGCAGCAACCAGTCTACTGTATGTGGAAATGTCTATTTCTTATAAAGATGGAAAATGCTTGACCCCACTTCTACGCTTTACGTCAGTCAACATAGCTAACTGATCTGTGAGCTAAGTGAAGTAAACTCATCTATGAGACCTTGGGAGAGTCTACCTTGGTCAGTGCTGCTTGCGACAATGATTTTACCAATTAACTTTGCTGATGTAAGCTTAATGCACACAAAAATTATCATTTTCTTACCCTGGTCCAGCAACTCTCATTGCATCTGACTGAATCCTTTGCAATTGTTCGGTCGTATCGCAAACTATTTTGGCCAAACTCATCTTCCGGATTTCTTGTAGTTGCTCTTTTAAAAGAAAATCCAATAATGCACTTTATCAAAGCAAAATTGATTTAATTTACCTTGGGTGAAAGAACTCGGTTCTCCGCCATTTTCGTACCAAAACCTATCCCCTCGTTTCAAATTATTAAATTGCCGGGATAAAATGCAAGCGAATGTCGGTCCAACCATTCCCCCGCTGGACATTATCTCTGCCATTCCTCCCGTATACAAGTCGATGTCTTGAACGTTTTCGTAGACACGTTGTAAGAGGGATAATGCATCTGGTCGGATGATCCCGTTTAACTCTTGAAAATCTCTCGGAGCCGACAAGCCGCACATTTGTCGCCAAAACACGTATCCGGGGACTCCGTGGTCACGGCCTCGTTGAACGTTTATGGCGTATAAATCGGATCCAGTGCCATCGACACTGAACAGACGGTGATGTATCTGGAACGAGTAATGTGGGAGTGATATTGAAGTTTGTAAATTGTGATTAATTTAGTTACGAATAGTTATTGGATAGTTATTGCAGATAGGAAGGCATTTAATGATTGGGTTATACGCTACTGTCACAAATCAATTTATTCGCAATAACTGTTTTCAATTTAAAAAAAAAATCCCTTAAACACTCATAAATACGGTGACCATTTGTCCCAGGATGGCGGAGACAGTCCCTGGCTAACTCTGTCCCCGAAGAGATTTGCAGCGAAGCCTTTCCCCACTATGCGAGTTACCCAAACTGATGTTGAGCATGTTGGGACAAACAAAGTCGATTTGATTGGTTCATTGACTGAAAGTTGGCATTGACCGGAAGTGTACCATCGGTTAGGGCACTTGTTAAGGAGCATCTGCACTGTGCCCGACTCCTAATACTATTCCTATCACAATTTTTATGCACAGTGTCTAGAACGTAAGTGTTTTGTCCATCAAGGTGGGCTCTACAATAGGCTCAGCAATAGGATCAGCAGAACGTAACCTAATCTAATTAAACATAACCAGTGGGGGAATGTGTAAATTATTCATCCACGGGGAATAGCATTAGGAGTTGGGCACGATGCAGACACTCATCATTTGTGAATGAAGTGATACGGCATCTGCGAATGATGTCAATAGACTGTTTGCGCAAATCAACGCATACGGAAAAACGTAATGCAACTGATGGAGTATTTTTTGTAAATAAGGGTTCCAATCAATGAAAATTTCGTTAGAACTTCATCTTTCTGTTTCAAACTCCCACCGAAATTTTTATACAAGTAACTGGGGAAACTTCTTTCCAATAATTAGAAGCCCAGTAATATTACGTTTCTCTGCACAACACGAAATGCGCAAACTGTCTAATAATCGCACCAGCAGGCAATCACAAAATCGTTTGAATTTATGAAAGCTCTTTCTTATTAATAAGCAGGATGCAATATGGTTAGTAGGTAACAGTCAGTTTTCAACAATGTATCAGTGGATTGACAATGCATTCTAAAGACAACAATCTAACATACGGTTTAACAATTTAATTTAAATTTTATTTTTATTTTCCTAACCTCAGGAGAAAAATGAGAATCGCTTTGTTGGCACTTCTGGTTGAGCAACCCGACCATGACCGCATCCACAGCTCCGGGTCTCATCAGACTCGAGACGTTGAAAAATTCCACCGAAAGCGGAGGCGACGGCAGGCGAGTCAGGTCAGGGGTGAAACGTGCGAGGCGTGAGCGCACCAGACTGTGCCCAAACCGGTAGGCGGCCACGGCAAACGCATTATCCACCGACGGGTTCAACGACGCATCGTAACCGTTAAAAAACCCGTTATTCTGCACCCGCAAACCGCCGCCACTCGAACCCAAAACTGCCGGCAAAAACTCCGCGTATGTCACCTGCTGAACCAACGCCACAACGATTCGTCGCGCCTCCTATCGGTGAAAAAAAATTAAATCATACGAAAAAATTTAATTTAGGGAATTTTCCGACTTGGTATAACGTATCGTCGCTCCATTGCGGGTTTATGCGCGATAATTCGTCCGCTAAAGTGTTGTGAAGACGTAGTAAAAGGGTTTGAATGCTGACTAGACTTGGAATCATGTTCGTACGCGAGTCGCCTGTAATGATAAAGGGCGTGGCCGTGGCCTCATTTGGTTGGTAACGTAATTATTTGTTCTGACCTGCGTCGATGGACGACGAGTCCGATTGTTTTGTTGGGAGTAATTCCTTGCCGAATTGGTTTCGTTGGGATTTTAGTCTTCCTGGGTTAAATTAAGGAAAAAGATTTTATTTATTTTTAGGGAATTTCAGCTGTTCAGGGGAGTTTTTGGTAGTTGGCTGCTCTGCAGCGCTCATTCACTCACCCCCACGGAGTTCCCTCAAGGACCGTGAGACGCTCTCGGTTGAACCGTAGACTGGTGAAGCGTCTATGAAGCCAGTCACGTCGTTGATTTGTTCTCTGCGGCCTAATAATTTATAAAAGAAAAATTTAGAAAAATTTTATAAAAAAATTTAGAAATTTTTTTTTTTCAGAAAAATTTTCAAAATTTTTTTTCAAATAGTTTTTTTTTTTAGAAATAATTTTTCAGAAATTTCAAGTTTTATATTTTAAAAAATAGTTTTTCTCACCATTTACCATTACAAATGCAGATCGAGTGAACCCTAGGCATCTTTTGTTGTTGAAAGTGTTGTCACCAGGTGGGACCATGATGGCCATGCATTCTGAATTACCTGTTGATGGATTTTGTCCATCATCGCAACATAAATCTGGAAAAAAAATTTTTTTTTTCAGGATACGGTAACTTTAATTTTTATATATTTTTAGTCTATTTTTAAATGGATGGTAAATTTCTACCTGATTTTGTTCGTTTTTTTGTGACGTCATGGTTGATGAATTGTCCCCATTGCATCAACATGTGAGCTGCGCTTTGATGTTCATCGTCGTTATCTCTAACTAAGTTTAAACTGACCACTCGGGCCTCAGGTAGTCGACTACCTGATAATGCAACTCTGGGCGAACCTCTGTCTATGCAAATTATAAAACAAAACAAAACAAAAAATATAATATTTAAAATTAAAAAAAGAAAAATTGGCTCCTCCGCACTGCACCGATATTCAGATCGAGCGAAAACATCACTTCCGGTCAAAACAGATCCCTGAAATTTCACTGACATCGACATAAACCCTTTTAACAAACTGCCATAAAATCTCACCGACACAACCAAACCGGAAGTACCTCTTTACGCCTTAAACCATAATAAAAAAAAAATTATTTAACAAACGAAAGCAGAACTTCCGGTCAAATTAGACCCTTAAAATTTCACAAATATAAACATAAACCTTCTCAATAAATCCCCCTAAAATTCTACCCACTTAACCAAACCGGAAGTGGCCTTTTATCCCCCAAAACCACAATGAAAAGAAAATAGCAAAAAATAAATAACAAAGAAAAACAGCACTTCCGGTCAATTTAGTCTCTTAAAATTTCAAAATAAACCCCCAACAATCCCACCCACCCACCAAACCCAACCGGAAGTGCCCATTTACCCGAAAAACCGTAATGAAAAATATAAAACAAAAGCGAATTAACAAACAAAAATAGCATTTCCGGTCAAAGTAGACCCTTAAAATTTCATAATTTCTAAATAAACCTAAACACCTCTCTCCCCTAAAATTCCACCCACCAGACCCAACCGGAAGTGCCCATTTACCCGACAAACCACAATGTAAACAAACAAAACCATAAAATAAAAACAAGAAAGAAATTACGGTACTAAAAAGTCTTCAATCCCTTTAAAATTTCCATAATAACCAAAAGAAACAAAACAATTGTCTTCCCATTCCCATCAACCTCATCTAGCCTTACTATCAGCATAATGCGGCGGCAGAAACCGATTGAAAGTCGTTCCCGTTTGTCCCCATTGGCGATTATTCAAATTATTACACGACCCATCAATAGACCGATACTTAACGCGTGGACATCCCGCTTGTCGCACCTCTCGATCACCTAAATCAATACAAAAAAATCAATAAAAAACCCCAAAAAATTAAAATTTAAATCAAAATAACTTACCTTTTATGGAAAACCATAACACGGGCAACAGAACCAAAACAAGGCGCGTCATTGCTGTTCCTCATATGGCAGAGAATTGTATCTCGATGAAAGAGAAACTGGAAAAAAACATTTACAGTCCTTGAAAAAGACGCAGCGGCCTGCCTTAGGCCACGAACGGAAGAGTAAAAGTAAAAAGCACGTGGTGATTCGAGGGTGGGGCCCGAAAAATTGAAATCTGCACCTCGTATGACCTTGAATGGAAATCGCAATGCTACAGATCAACCAACGCTGTGTTGCGCAATATTCCCACAATTATTTTTGTGAATAAATTTTTCGGGTTTTTTTTAGGTTAGGTTTTGTGTCGAGTGTTTCCTCATTCTTTTGCATCGATGGGATTTTTTTTTTTTTTTTTTTTTTTGGGGTAGATGATGATGATTTGATGATTTGATGATTGGGATTGTGGGAGCAATCACCTAGATCTGGATGTTGTTGTTGATTATAGGATGGTTCCTTGGTCTAGATTGTGTGTAGTGAGTGTGTGAGAGTGGGGAAAGTGGAATGAAGAGTTAGGTCAAGGGCAAAGGGTTAATTTTGATAATTGGGAAGGGAATTGGAAGGATTTTTGTTTTGTTTTTTTGGTTTTGGTTTTTTTTTGGGATGGGATGGTGATTTGGTTGTCTGAATTTTTTAAATGATTTATGGGAGGTTGAAGTGTGGTTGATGATGATTAGAGGGAAGAATTTTATTAAATTGATAAGTTAGAAGAGTTTGTACTTGGAGCTGATACAAAGGTTTCTGGATGAAATTCTGGATTTTTCATTTGGAAATACTTTTTATAGCTGTTCTAAATTTTGAAATAATTTTCTAAATTTTGAAATAATTTTCTAAATTTTGAAATAATTTTCTAAACTTTGAAATAATTTTCTAAACTTTGAAATAATTTTCTAAATTTTGAAATAATTTTCTAAATTTTGAAATAATTTTCTAAATTTTGAAATAATTTTCTAAATTTTGAAATAATTTTCTA
>JAQFZO010002286.1:0-12592 GCA_034695885.1 Geophilus flavus
GGTCAGTGATTTAAATAACGTTTTATCCCATCGCCCTGTGGCACTCAAATTTATGGGCGACAGTACCTTGTTGGATATGTGGTTTACATTTTTGTCTTTATTTCAAGGTAATTTGTATACATTTATAATATATTTTATAATAATGATTATAAAAATGTAGGAATGAACGTCAACAAACGAGAATTACTACAACACATCGAGTTTGAACCGAATACGTACTACGCTGCTTTTTCTGCAGAATTGGAAGCGTCGGCGTATCCCATGTGGGCAATGATATCTCATCTAAAAGATTCGGTAAAACAATTAGATGTAAAAAGTGCGAAACATATTGTTGAATAACTTTGTTTTATTTTTTTAAGAGCACGGCCGATTTGACAAAACAAGTGATCGTCTGTTGCCTGTTATTTTTAGAAGATTGGTTGGATGCCATCGGGTGTTCAGATCCAGAAGAAGACGATCCTTTACAAGTTTCTTTTCATTTGCCGTTGCATAGATATTTTGCTATGTTTTTGAGCCAGGCTGTGAGGACTCAGGGGGCAGACATCGATGCTTTGCTTCCTACTCCCTCCATGCTGAAGCTCTTGATGATTCATCCTTTGCGAGCTCAGGTTGCCTTTTATGAAATTTTATGTGGCCTCTGGGTCCGCAATGGACTACAAATCAAAGGACAAGCAATGACTTACACCCAATGTCATTTTTGCAATTCGATGATCGATGCCGACTTATTTTTGCTCCAAGTTTGTGCCTCTAAATTAGATCCCGATTGGTTTCTGATGACCACTTTGGAACGGTAATTTCTTTTAATTTATTACATTCGAAATAATTTTTATTGATTAAATGTCACTTAATTTGTTGTAGATTTCACGTGGCTGAATGGTTGTCGTTTTCTTCAAACCATACGAACAGTGATTTGGAACCCGAACAGGAAATGCCAATGTTAGAAAGTTGTCTAACTTTTTTAGCATCTCTTCTGAGCATTCGTACTAATACCGGTGAATATGATTAGTGCAATAAACAGTTGATTGCTTACCTTAATTTTGGTTATTTAAATTATCTTATAAGGTCTGACCGACGAGGAGTTAACCCGCATCGAAGTCGTTCTTCTGTTGTGCATGGGAGATAAAACACACAGTCAGCTGACAGACTTGATGCCTGAAAAATGTGGCACAGACCTGCAAAATAAAAGTTTCGAAGCTATTTTAAACAAAGTTGCCAATTACAAGGCTCCTAATTTTGAGGCTGGAGGTCATATGTTGCAAGGAATGTACGTCCCCAAAGACGAAGTGTGGGAGCGGGATTACGATCCAATCTACGTTCTTTTACGAGCAGTTCACCGACACGACTATCAAGTTTCGTTGGATAGATTTGCCCAATAGTAAGTGGTATTATTATTTTTTATTTACTCGTTTATTATTAAATTAAACTGACTATTATTTTTGTTTGTTTAGTGTTCGCCAAACTGGAAAATTCGAATCAGGTTTTACCCCTTGGCCACCGTATCGGATTCCCGTTAATTTAACGAAACCTTTCATGAATATTTTACGGCTTCTTCATTGCAAAACTATGCATGCTTTAATTTTTGTAATATTGTACAAAGCTGTAAATACTACTGGCGTATCAGAGACGGCAATGTCACTCGCTCTGTATCTTCTGGAAATGGCAATCAGGTTTCCACCTAGTGAACATCCTACTGGAAAAGTAATTTAGTTAAGCATTCTGTTGATAAACTGATATGATATTAAAATTTTTTTGAATAGACGACAAGTCAACCATTGGACGAAGTTCCAGATATGGAATTCAGTGAATGGTTCAATGGGAGTTGGATTCTCACCAATGTACAGCATAAAATCTCAAACGTAAAAACATTTGTTATTTACCTATCGTTTTATTAAGGCCCGGTTGCACTAACATCAATTAACGTTGAAGTTAAATTAGATCGCTGCGACTGAGCTTTGCTAAAATTTTATTGCACAAAACAAGCGGAAAATTTGCTTTAAACTAATTTAAATTTTGAGGGATGCTTGTAGTTTAGATTAGTGATGATATAAAGGGAGTTTTATTCGAGGATTATTTTAATTTCTTTATTCCATCAATTTTGATGTCATCGTTTCAGGTTATCATCAATCACGATCCTGGGCCTATGGTACACGAAGACATGGACGACATGAACGTAGATAATTATATCGATTCAGATATGGAAATGCAAGAAATTGTCGAAAGTCCAGCGTACGATAGCCGTGGTCCTAGGGGCGAAGGTGCCATGTTAGAAGCTTCGACTCAACATGCGGCATTGCCACCAACATTAGTTCATCTAGCGTTGCCACCCGCTCAATCATCCAATGCACTTGTACCTGTGTCAAGTATGTTCCACAAAGCAAAAAACTAATTTCGAATTTAGTTTAAAAAAATTTTGCATCTAGATTCGAGTATGGCCGTCGCTCAGGTGTCATCGGCATCACTGCCCAGCGTGAGAACCATGGCCCTAACGTCGGGACGAACGGTCATGCGGAACCCTTTTCGACGACGGAACAGACACCGCTCATTAGGCATAATGCCAAATTCGTCTACGTATGCTCCAAACATGGCTTTGCCTGCACCCCAGGTACCGTAAATAAAAAAATAATATAATTTAATTGTATGATTGAGATTAAAATAAATGGCGTTGGGATTTGAAATCGGACTAACACGCCTTTTACCATTAATTAACCAGGAACCCATTCCTGCGTCTTCCACAAGTATGGCTGTCCTTCCCAGCAGCGGTCTTGCTGCTGTAACACCTGTCTCCCCAGCACGTTTAAAACTGCATGAGACTGTTTCACAATCCAATATCTTGCAGGTTTGATTCGATGAATAAAATTCTGCATGTTAGGTTTTTGTAACATGTTCAATTTTATGTTGTGATTTCTTTCTCTGCAGATTGTTGAAAGCCTGCCTCAGATTTGCGGACGTTCGCCACCAAAAGCCGAGCCCTTTTCTAGCAAGAATGTCGTGGAAGTCAATGAAAGTATTCTTTCATTGCTAGTTAAGTTGCATTCCAAGCTTTCTGCGAAACCGGATTCGTACACGCCGACTGTTTTCAATGATTCACGCATCGGTAACGGACCTCATTTCATTGGCCAAGTTTTGAACAGGTGAATTGAGTTGGTATGAATTTTTAGAAAAGAATAATTGTTAATTGATAATTTTATTTTTTAAAAAAAAATAAAGAATATCGATGTTGAGTTTGCGAGCAGCGAGGTCCATACAAGAGATCCGACAAAATTTGTGGCCGAGTCAGGACAATACTTTTACAAGCAATGAAAAGGATACTGAGGACGACAAGGAAGTTAGGTAAAATCAGATTGAATGCCTACTGTTTAGACGTTGTGACTATTAAGCATTCGTTTCAGGCGACGACGTGCACGAGAAAGACAACAGAAATTAATGGCCGAATTTGCTTCAAAGCAAAAAGCTTTTATGGAACAAACGATGGAAACAGATGCAAATCCGGCTGACGAAGTACCGGCTTTATCGCAGCCCGAAGAATCTATACTTAGCATGACGAAAGAATTCGACTGTGTCATTTGCGGTCAAACTACACCATCGACTGAAGAAAGACCCATCGGCTTAGTGACACTGCTGCAACCGTCGAGTTGTACGATAAAATTTTGAGATTTTTTTTGCTGAGAGTTTATTTTAAAATGTGATTGATGTTTTTAGTGTTGGGGCATGCGCATAAAAAAACCAATCATCTCATTCTTCCTTGTTGTAACGAAGAGCGACAAGATTTGCGGTCTCACAGCAGCAAAGCGTACGAATTAAACAGGCGCATCGAAGAGTTTGGACTTCATTTTCATGTGGTAAAGACTGAAACGGCTCTCGTTTCGAATTCGTTTACTCATGTATAAAATGTTATTTTTTAAGTGTTCTTGGCTTATGGCATTAAACATTGGCCTCGAGGGTGGAATTCACGTGCAAACTTGTGGACATCATCTTCATTTAGATTGCCATCGATCCTACATTCAGTCTTTAAAGGTAAAAAGAATATCAATAATCAATATTTTAGTTACTAAAAATTTATTTTGTTTTTAGACACAGCAGAGTCAACGGCAACAAAGTTTGGCGATAGAAAGGGGGGAATATTCTTGCCCATTGTGCCGGCAGTTAGCGAATTCTGTAATGCCCATTTCCCCGGACATTGGTGAGATATCTGCCGTCGTGCAGAGCCGCCCTCAAGACCACAAAGCGGTGGCAGCCGAACTGGCGCAACTCATAGTTTCCGAACCAGCGACTCCTCAAAGAAAGTCACCCCTAATGACAGCCATGGGTGCCATCATGGAAGACATGACTATCACTACATACCCACAGTACAAATGCAGAAGCGTTTCACTTTGCAGAGAAAGCATATTTTTGTTCATCTGTTCGATCGCGAGGTTCGTTTTTTTTACTAAGAATTGAAGTGTCCGCATGATTTATTCACAATATTTTGTTTTGTAGAACAAATTTGGAAATTGAAATAGTTCAGCGAGGTGGTAATTTGTGTTCCATCTCTTCGACCGTGAGAAAAAGACCATGCTTTAGTAAGACATTGGTCGATAATAATTTTTAAAATTTACTAACATGTAAAAACAAATTTTTTAGTTCCGCTTCTTCACGTTCTGGCAATGCACTCGAAAATTTTATCTCCTAAACCATATACACAAGTATGGGCGCAGATAACTGGCATAAATTCTGCAGATGGCCAGTCGAGGTACCTAATCGAGAAAGGGCTTGTAAGAGTCTAAATAACTTCCAAAACTTTGTTCTATTTTAGTGTTTCTGTATATGAAAAAGAAGTGCCTTTGCTCCTAAAAGATATTGCTGCTCTTTTACTGCAGTTAGTACTGATTCTTCCCATACACATCGACAAAGGTGAAAATCAAGGATTTGTAATGCGTGGGTTATTAACTTTTGATTGTTTTTTCTTTCATTTCAGCCTACTATACTTGTATGGTTCGAGTTTTGTACAATGTGGTTTACGTTCAGGTTTTGAGTCAGTTGAGTTGCCAGTTGACGGAGGATCAACGTAATTCGTGGATAGACGCAAGGACAAAACAGGTTTCGAATAATTACTGTTATGTTCTGAATTCTGATTACGATTGCTCATATTTTTATTTTTTATTGCAGCATTTTAATTTAAGCTCGTTGCCTGATGTTTTAGGCGAAATAATTAGCATTTTAAGGAGGAGTTCTTTGTATTTGCCAGACGACGATTTGGATTACGAATGTGTACGTATCTATCTCTCTTTTTCGTCACCACAAACATTATTTTTATAGAAAAATTTGATGTTTAGAAATCGCAGCAATGGAGTCTTGAACATTTAGAGCAAAACGTGCAGCAGTTGTGCGTTCCTTTCCTTCGAGTAGCGAGTTTACTTCAACATTATGTGTACAAGGAGGAGTTGCCTGATATACCTGTACTGAAATTCACAATTTTTAAAAGATCGATAACTAATATTGAAATTTTTATTTAAAAACACTAGGAACTCGGTCAAGAATATTCTTCACTGATGCGTTTTTTGGGTCTCATCGACAATACATCACTCGAACCGATTACGTCATCCAGTGGTCTTCTCTGGCTAACTGATGATCCAAGGGTTGTTTTATACAATTGGTGCCAGGATTATGCGGCGTTTGTTGACAAGTCGCAGATTGCTGCCAGGGTTAGAACACAAATCGATACTTAGAAATTGAATATCAAATTTCATTTTTTTTTTTATTTTATTCTTTTTTAGAGTTTGCTTAATCAGCAACACGTGTGGCAACAGCCTCAATTGCTCAAACTGCCCGAGCAATACGAGCGGTTTTTTCAATATTACCATTGCAAACATTGCCATCGATGCAATCAACTGCCCAAAGACCCGTCTGTTTGTCTCCTTTGTGGAACAATGGTTTGCTTGCGCGAATCGTGTTGTCGACAACATTCGATTTTCGAGGCCGTGCAGGTGAGAAATCTGGAACTTATGTTTTTTAATTTATTTAACTTTTATTTGAAACTATTTCTTTATGTTATGCAGCATTCGATAGATTGTGGAGCAGGCACTGCCATGTTTTTAGCTGTAAATTCTTCTAACGTTATAGTAATTAGAGGCAAAAGAGTCTGTCTGTGGGGATCTGTATATTTGGATAGTTATGGCGAGGAAGACAAAGATCTTAAGTAAGATAAATTCATATCTGATGAAAATTTTAGATGATTAAAAAAAAATTTGTATTTTCAGACGGGGGAAACCACTCTTTCTTTGCCACGAACGATACAATCTTTTACAACATCAGTGGCTCACTCATAGTTTTGATCATACTACTCGTCGCTGGTTATGGCACAAAGACGTTCTTTAGCAGTTTTCATAATGCCTTTTTTCCGTTTCTTTTGTCTTTATTCTTTTATTTTATTTTATTTTATTGTATTTTATTTTATTGTAATTTTTATTTCTTTTTTCCTTTATACTTTTTTGTGCGCAGCAAATCATTCCATTAAATGGAAATTTTCAGATTAATAGTTTGAATCTCATACTAATTCAGTGTGAATTTTGTATTTAAAATTGCGGAGATTTTCTTTCCTAACAAAAAGCATCGATTTTGTTTTAAGTTTACCACCCGTGTTTCAACTGTGCATGTTAATTTTTTCTTCCGAAATTAGCAAATATTTCTGGAAAACAAAAAAACTAATGCGGACTGAATAATTTAATTCATTCATTCGTAGCGTAGAATTGTCTGATTTTCTTTTAATGATTGTTTTTGTGTTGCACCTCAACAGTACCATACAGTACATAGGTAACCAGTGTTTATATTTGTACCATTTTTATGGGTAAAACTCCTTGTGTTTTATATTTAATAATTATTAATAATCTCAAAAATTAGAAATTTCATTTATAAAAAAAAAATTAAAAACTTTAAATTGGAAAATATCAATTTAAGGAGGATTTACGTCTATCAGTCAGACAGTATTAGATAGTATTTATGTAAAATTTTTATTTTGCTTGTACATTGCCCAGTAATTTATAAGTAACTTCATAATTGATGTGGTGGGATTTAAGAAAATGGAAGTTTTTTTTTTTCATTTCACTTTTGTGTATCCATTTTATTACTTAATCATGTTTTAAGATTTGGTTGAATTGTGTGTCACTCATTAACTAGTGCCTGAAAATTAAAGTTTAGAGGGAAAAATAAAGGGATAAAAAAAACAAACAAAAAAAAAATCTGTTTAGAACTTGATTGAAATTTCCAGTGGTTCAGTTGTACATGATCAATGTATATAAACACATTTGAAATGACTCTGTATAAATTTCCTGTATGTTTACTATTTGTTCGAGTAATTTTAGTCGCGTATAATATAAATATATTAACTTACATCTCAGAATATGTGTTTGTGTTTTGGAATTAAACAAAAATTGATAACGAATCGCGAATGTGCTGCGCATGTTGTTTTTCCAGCATGACACACAAGGTAAGCGGGGAAGCTGGGCGCTGAGGTTGCTTCTAGAGTGGATCAATATGGCTGCATTGACAGAAGAGCCAGATTACTCGGTATTCGAAAACAAGAGCGGGTTAGGTGATGACATGAAATTTTTAGCCAGTATGCCGGAGTTATGTGATATCACGTTTTTAGTCGGGGAATCACGGGAACCAGTGTGTGCTGTTAAGGCCATTTTAGCAGCCAGAAGTAGGTAGGATAAGTTTAAATAATGGCAAGTGCAATATGTCAGATTGATGCAGCGCTTTATTTGATTCATCGCGATGAAACCATCTGTTGCTTCCTGGATTTTAGCTTCCAAATTAAATCATCTTCATAAATATATTAATTGAAATAATTTACGGAGTACGGAAATTGAAAATATTGCTCGATGCTAGCGACAAATTTTATTTATTACGAAGGGAAACCATAATGAAAATAAATTACTGTAATAAAGGGAAAAAATTTTATAGGATTACTGCGCGCTCTTTTGTAAATGATTAATACTGTAGATGAGAAAATTTGGTTCATAACTAATTGTTTACGAGGACGCTTATCATTTTATAATTTGCGTCAAAATTTTGTATAAAGCAAACAAAAGCTCCTATTTGCAAATAAATCGAAGCGATGTGCATTTATGCGTGCGTTAATAACGTTAGGATCATTTTGCATTTTTGTAAACATTTATTTTGAAAATAATATTTACAGAGTGTTCCATAAAATGT
The DNA here is from genome assembly GCA_034695885.1 of Geophilus flavus. Classification (NCBI taxonomy): domain Eukaryota; kingdom Metazoa; phylum Arthropoda; class Chilopoda; order Geophilomorpha; family Geophilidae; genus Geophilus; species Geophilus flavus. The sequence goes on from JAQFZO010002286.1 coordinate 8,194, forward strand.
TTTTCGGAAATCCTCAACAACCACCACCTGCCTTAATTAATCCTAAGAAAAAAGATAGTAGCAGTAAAGAAACTGGAAAATTAAAAATGTTTCTCAAAAGAACTAGCGAACCTATGCTCATATTAACAGGACAAGTAAGATTAAAATTTATTCTCATGTATCACTCATTACCACATTTTCCTATTAGAACATCACACAAAATGCTCACGTCACCCTCGTAATTGATGAATTTGAACCAGATGTATTTAGGCAGCTCATTGAATACATTCATACAGGTTGTGTTACTCTACAAGCCAGGACTTTATTAGGTAAGTGAATCTGTTTAAAGGAGGCTTACAATTGTACATCCGAAAGTACTTATAGAATTGTAACGTTTTTTTATTATAGGTGTAATGAATGCAGCTGATTATTACAGCTTGGATGAGTTACGAAAAGCATGTTTGGGGTTTGTGCAGTGCTGTATAAATGTTGATACAGTGTGTGCTTTACTTGCATCAGCTGAAAAATACATTCAATATAAATGTACAAAATCCCTCGTACAAAAGGTGAAAAACAACATTATCTACATTTTAAAAATTTTTCTTTACTAATGATATTATTACAGGCGCTGGAATTTGTTGACATACATGGAAATGAAGTTCTTAGTTTGGGTTCATTTACTTTATTACCGCAGCATGTAGTGCGTCTGATCTTATCTAGAGATGAACTCAAAGCTGAAGAATTAACAAAATTCCATGCAGCATTGATGTGGAGTAAGAAGTTTTGCGATTCCCAAGTTGGGTTATCACTTTGCGAAGTACGTACAGTATACTGCCTACAACATCATCAATTTCATAAAAGTGTTCGCGATAATGTGTTAATTATTTTTCAAGGTCATGGCAAATTTTTTGGAATTTATTGCCTTTCACAAAATTCCTGCAAGTCAACTAATGAAAGAAGTTCACCCATTACTCGTTGTTCCTGATCAAATAATCATGAATGCTCTTGCATATCAAGCAGATCCTAACAGTGTCGACATATCGAAACTAGAATCACCCAATCGACCCAGAGGACCTCCATCGCAGCAAAGGTCCCTGTCAACTCAGGGTTCACACGACATTGCTCATTCCAGCAATACCACTTTAAGCTCTGTCGGTAGTGATCTACCGCAAATCATTCATCGAAGAAGTACAGACAGTGCAGGAGGAACTACTAGTGGTGGAACGTCGCCAAGCGGAGGCGCCAGTCTGGCTCCTCCTAGCAGGAGAAGCACGGGACCAACTCTGGAAGTGACACCATTTCTAAAATAAATTTAGTTTACAAAATGAATTGAAAATTTTTGTTTGTATCATATTTTTTGCCTGAATTTATCGTCACTTTTGTATTTATAACGATGCATCTGATTCAGATATACTCTCATCACACTGTTTTCCCATATTATTTTCCTTCCAAGCCTTCTCCTCATGTGCCTATGGCAAATATTTTAGTTTTATTATGTAATAAAACACTTCATTTTAAAAGGAAATTAAGTTATTATCGAAATTCCAGTTAAAGAAAGGAAAAAATAAGTGTGTTAATTCCCCCTTTCTTTAAAAACCAAAACCAAGAAACTTATCTCCTCAGGAAGTGACAGAATCCGCACTCGAAGGGAAGTCGGTAATGTAGAAAAATCAACATGTCTGCGTACCATCGTGTTTTTCATATATTTATTCTGATAGTTTCGTGCACCATCCAAGGTAAAAGTGTCTTTATTTTATGCAAGAAATATTTATTAGATTAGGTAGTTTAAAATATGCCAGTCCTTCCAGTCAAATTACAAGAAGAAAAACGATGTGGCATTCCTGGAAGGCCAGCACATGGACATGCAACTGTACTCAAGTCTAGTTATCCTGCTGGATCCAAAATACAATTTGAATGTGAGCAAGGATTACTAATGTTTGGTAACGCTGTACAAAAATGTTCGGAAAACGGAACGTGGATCGGCCAAGTTCCTTTTTGTGGTAATAATAGGCTACACACATTTATTCGTAATTACTATTTACCGTATATAACTTTCTCTGATTTTTTTCCGCATTTGAATAGTGACTCCTTCCTCTGCAATAAAATTAAGTCGAAGTGCAATTTCATCTTGTACTGCAAATTTTTCACGGACAGTCGACGGAGATGACGAAACTTGTGTGATTGTTTTCGTTAATGGCAGTAAAGTGTGGTGGACAATGGATTTACATGAAATACCTGTCACAACTATCCTTGAGATATTAGTAAGAGGCGATACCCCACCTGGTAAATTCTTTTTTAACTATAGGCATGAGTAAATAATTTAATTGTTTTGATTTTGATTTTGATTTGGTATAGGTAGAAACTCTTTTCTGGAAACGGTAGACTTTGATGCGTCAGATATGTTTTCAAAGTATAACACACATCCTCTTAAATGTGGTAAGTATAAAACTGAGTCCAATTATAAACACGGTTGTTTTACCTGCAAACTTTTTCCTTATTAGAACCTAGAAATCCTAAAGTTAAATGGCAAAAATTTTCTCTGCGTTTGCAGTCGAACGGTCAAAAAGGTCGTTATTTATTTTTTAAAAGCGATAATCCAGCTGCATTTTCTTATTTACGTATTTGCGAAGTCATATTTATTACTAAAGGTGAGAGATAATTTAGACTTTGTACTTCTTATATTGATTTGTAAAAGTATACTACTTATTAATTCAGAACACTCGCAATTCTTCTGTGGTGATCCCGAAGTCCCCCTCAATGGAATCGTAGAACGTAACGAACGGCATATGGCAACGTACAAATGTCCGCGCAATTTTCAATTAATGGGTAACCAAAATCGAACTTGTGATGACAACAGTGTTTGGTCGGTACCCGTACCTTATTGTGCATCAAAACCAATTTCTCTTTCAAGTAGAGGTAAGTAAAATAAAGTAAAGTAACAAACCATCCAGCCTTCCTTTTACTGTGCAGAATTTTCCACGATTCATGCGATTTTTCCTATTCCAGATGAAAGTGGCCATGGAATTCATTTGTACATTGGTAAGTTGTGCTACGGTTTTATAAGTCTTAAGCAGAATTCCTGATGTATTGATGAATTCATTTTTTAAGCTACTGGCATGAGTTTATTCATTCTTCTGTGTGTTGCTGTATTTGCCTTATTCGTTTGTCAAAGACGAAGAAAAATAGCTTCTAAAACGTACAAGTAGATATACTGATTTCAATTTGATAACGACAGTGCTAACATTTTTTTACTTAGTGATGTATATTCTGGAGCAACTACTACAACATCAGTCAGTGAAACCCTCTTTAACGATACTTACTGTGGGTCGATGTTGGATGGTTTACCGTTTGGTATTGGCAACCAATACGCAGATAATCTTCAGAATGATATCATCACCTCCTCTCGACGGAATTCTCGACTTCCTTCCTGTAGTAGCTCTTCTGGTATTGAGGATTAATGTGGAAATATTTATGTTTTATTCGCTTACGTAGTGCAATTAATTTATTCCCAGATCGCAGAACGTCTTGCAGAAGCGATACTCCATCCAAAAGAATATCATTTTGTCGAGTAAGTTCCGGTTCGAGAGAAAAGCCACCACCAACGCTCTTAGAAAGTCAGAGAGCTCATTCGAACAACAGTATTCAGCATTTTCCAGAAGGCGCACACATTTATTCAGAGATATATGAAGATCCAGCTAAACCAACGTACGTCTAAGTTATGTATTGGTTTACTAAACATGACACATCCTTTTGGACTCTAGTATTTGAATAGCATTACATAGCAACTATGTTTCATGGAAAAATTGATATATGGAAGCAAGTGTAATACAACAACTACAAAACACTGACTAGAAATTTTGTTTTCCACGCATTTATACATCCTCTTTTAGGTACATTGCAGTTTAAGCCGAATGATGTTGTTGGGTCTTTCTGAATCCTCTCGCCGCGGGGAAGGGGGGGACCGAAAATCTAGGTCCGACCTTCCAAATCTGTGCGCAACAGTCGAAAATCGCACCTGAAGATAACGATTATCGATCGCGCCGAATCACATGTTTGGGGTATCAATGGACCCGCCTCATCTTGCCAAGTCTGAAAATCTGGGCCCCACAGTCTAAATATGTGCGCAATGGCAGGAAATCCACATTTTTCGTAATTGCAATCTGTTGTGAAACTTCCCTGCATTGCCAAATGGGTAACCGACATCTTTGCTTGATTGACCTGCTTCCCTTATAAATTTATGCCTAAATTAGAAATTTTGGTTCCCACAGTAGTCTTACTACTGTACTTCTTTTATATCGCTCTCACCAAAAACATGATGGTTAAGAGGTTGATCATTTCTTATCCTACCTAAATCGAGATGATGGGTGATAAGAACTGATAAGTTGATTAATTAATGATTCTTTCGTTTGGAAGGTGCTAA
>JAQFZO010002287.1:0-12591 GCA_034695885.1 Geophilus flavus
TGCTTCTAATGCATTGATTTTTCATTGTGTAAGTTGCAATTTTGCCAGACATAAGCAATCAATTGTTGGGATAAAGATGCGTGATCTAATTGGGTAAGTTGGAACTAAGTTAATAGTTGGGAGATATATGCGAGAGTAATTAATTGTGATTGTGGGATGGGTAGGGAGGCTACAGCCTTATATGGGTATTAAGTGTGTTATGGGTAATTTTAAGATTTTGTGAGAGCTGCGCCTCCACTTCGAATTGAGACTTCGGTCGAGCAACATGTAACACATTTATTCGTAGTTAGAATTAAACCAGTATGTACTATTTCCAATTAAACAACGCCGAGTTATTTATGATCCATCACCAACATCAACAACTGAACGGATTTTCGAAATCCGATTACCTGATTCTTGATATTTAAATTAGGACGCAGTTGGTGTCCTTAGTAAAATACCAAGAATCCGGGTAATTGGATTTCGAGAATCCATTCTGTTGTTGAACGCAGCTATTGAAAATACAAGGTGTTCAGCCCAAATATCTTTGAAACTATAAGCGTTAGATAAATTCTGATATTGTGGATGAATAGGAAAGCAGGAATAACGAGTCCAATGGTGTGATCAAATTTGACTCCAGACTTGCAACAATGGGGTATCCATTACCAATCTCCATATCTTCACGAGATAGAGCCAAAGTGTCAATTAGAAAGTTGTACAGCAGGCCATCAAGGCCAAGTTTATCTAGGAACCATCATCAAGTCATAAAACTGCAATAACCAAAATAAAAAAATGCCTGTGTTTCGGAAATGGTTAATCCTAGAGCTTTGAAATCAATCATATAATGCATTTTTATTCCAGGATCATTTCTTAAGCATAGCTTGATACGTGATTAATTTGTTTTTCACTCTCACGAGACTTCATTAAAGGATTAGACTATTGTTCGTATTTTTATGATTTGATGATGGTTCCTAGATAAACTTGACCTTGGTCTACTGTACAACTTTCTAATTGACACGTATAAATTTTTTATTAATACAATCGTCGATAGAAAATGGTTAAAATGTCGTCAGTTTGCATTAAATTATAAATGTTCAATTAAAGACCAAAGTCAATACATCAAATTTAAATGATTGCCACTTAATGAATCATCAAATTAGTTTCGAGGACTGTTAAACTTGTCACTTTCAATTTGACGTAATTACCTTCGTAAATATTTGATAATATTAATATGACACTAAATTTAGATCTCATTTAATGCTAGAGTGAATTTCTTATTAAATTGTAAAGAAGAAATCTGATTGCAGTGAAATGGATCGACTGGACAAGTCAGAAAGAGCAAAACCTTTGAAAAATTTCTACAATGATATAACCGAACATGTCCAGCTATGTATTTATTGTGTCTTTTTACCTTGACTTGATTTACCGTGCTTTTACCTATTTCTTTGAGTTGTCAACAACAGAAGTCGAATGATATACAATCGCACAAAGCAGGTCAAATCAGCGTGACTGCATGAGATGTAGTGTGCAGTCAAAACTTTTTCGATTTCTTTGACTGAATGCGCTGTCAGGCGAATAGGAAGTGACGTCATGAAATACCATGACAAAATCGAGCGCGCCATCACTGCAGTTTATCAGTTCCACGTCATAAATCATAAAAATCTTGTTTACTCATACCTATACTAAAATCGCCCTGAAGTGCAAATGCGAGAGAATTTTGGAAATAGCCCTCTATTGACAAAAATTAAAAATTCGCAACGAATCACTTGTTTTGTTGCAAAGAAGTGACTTTGGAATATCAAGTTGCAATGATGCACGTCTAAGAGACGTATTAAGCAATTTTAAATGAAGTGAGAAAGTTCCTCAGAGAAAGCAATTCGAGGTGTTGTTCAAACCGGAACGGAACACTTCCGTCAAATCGACAGATAACCGATGATCTCATCATCGGAACGAATCATTAATTGGTGATTCGAAATTACATCATATTTAAATAAAATTGACAAAAATAATAGAAAAGTGAAATTCGCGCTAGAACTTCTAACAGTGAATTCGCAAACTAAACGAATAAATTAAATTACAAAAATTAAACTAAATATTAAAGGGAAAATTTGGGGAGATTACGCCATAATTCTAAAGCTTAAAAATATACCAAATTGGTAAATATCGGACCGTGACAACTTTTTTTTGTATTAATGAAAAAAATCTGTAAATTTAGGACAAAAATCTCTGAGTTGAGGATTCTTTTATGCACATGTAGAACTTAATCCGTTGAATAGTTTTTTTTAATGCGCAATTAAAATAGGGACAGGACTTTTGGGACACCCTGCAGAACAGCGCCACTATAGCATGCTGCACGTCCAGCTCTTGAAATTTCATAATGCATTAAATGATTTCAGAATCTTGACCCCAGTTCGCAACCCAGACCACCAACTTTTCGAACAATATATAACATCTGTAAAAGCAACAAGAGATAAAACTAGCTGCGTGTTGTTTATCACAGAAAAGTAAAATGTCCAACGACTGACACTTTGACAGATATCAATAGATGTTTGATGAGTGAAAAATGTGTTTCATTTTTCTCGACATGTCACGCACAAATGTAAAAACTGACTGTGGCAACTCGACAATTCTTCGGCCGAGCGACGTGATTTTAAAGGAACAAATCCATCTTGTTACCGTTCAGTGCATTAAATTGAATGGCGCAGAAGCCTGTATCAAATTGAGACTGTATATCACTTTTCTAACAGATGGTCATGATGAATTAGAGTCCAAGCAAGTTAGGAAGGTAAAAAATGAACATAAGCTTGTAAAGGCGGAGCCACAAGGGGGGAAAAAAATTCCCACAAAAATATAAAAAATGAAAAGTGAAGTTAGAAATGACAAACTGTTTGAAAACATAAACTGATAAATTGCTTTTGATTTTGCTGTCAAGACACTTTTAAGATCTAATGCCGCGACTGACGTGGTAAGAATAATCATTTCAATTTTCTGATGGTCACTGACTTTTTTTTTTTGCAAAATGTGATGGGTTTTTATCCGAGATCAATTTTGAAAGATGGCCAAACTTGTCCAATTTCATATATTACAAAGTTAAAATTTAGTCAAGCGTAGTTTAATTTTTTCCATAGAGGGCGCTGGGCGGTTTTATACCTAGATGATATATTTTAAATGAAATGATAATGAAATTGTGCAGCCACTTTCTTATGTTTTTTTTTAGTTTTATAAAAGCTATTTTTGAAGTAGCATACAAAACACTCACAATTTTCATGTCATAATGGATTAGAGGATTGGCTGGTTAAATGCATGAGGAAATTGCTGAGCAAACCCCTAATAACTCACTTTTGGGAAGATGTTATGTCATCTTTTGATGGTAAGATTTGTTGATGAAGAATGCTTGAAAGGTGATCATATGGAGTGCTCTCGATCAAAGTTAAGCGACTCATATAAGGTTTACCTGACCACTTGTTAGGCTAACTTCCTGTAAATGATGCATGGTGCGATGCACTTATGCCTAGTTTTGACATGCGTTGTGATGCATTCTCGCGTCAAGTACGCGTGTTACACGTGAATTGTTTTGTTGCGGATACACGTTGATGCGCATAGGACCAAAAATGCCAAAGGTTTGTGCATGTTGACATATGCGTTGCGAGTTGAAAATTTTTAACTTGGATACATCAGAGATGAGCATAGTGACACTGCGTTATGTGAACTAGGCATAAGTGATCTGTGACGTCACAAGAACAGGAAAGTATGGCGCCTAATATGGAATTCTATTGATTTTCGTATATTGTGAGTTATTGCCAACAATCTATGCGCAAAATGATAAAAAGGCGCAGCAGTTTTCATATTTCTAAAATGTAAAAAAACAAAAAATTGTAGATTAAAGCATTTTACTGGAAGTTGCAAAACTGTCCTATAACAGGAAACCGTTACAAGAGTCGCTTTAACTTGCTCTTGATAATGCATCGTGTTAATAATCACACGTTCGCCACTACAACTGCAAATTAACTGAGCATGCGCAGTATGGTATCGTAACATGCGAATTAAAATGAAAAACTCAGTATAATTTGAGATATTTTTCAATTTGAACTTTTCTGATGACTGAAATTGTCAGTTTATCTCTCAAGAAAAGTGTTTTAGCAGTTTGAAGGTATTCTAGTACCAACCTCCTCCTCCTCTTACACAAAAAAGAAATTTATCGTTTGTCTCGCGACTGCGAGTCAGTCAGGGAATTCCCCAGAAATGAAATTTGAAATCAACGAAGCAGCTGAAAGGGGACAATAGTAAATAGAAATTGTAAAATAATCCTATTATAATAATAAAATATGATTTAATTCAGCGGAAATTGTAAAATTTACTCAATTTATGAATAGTCGAAATTCGAACATCCCTTTAATTCAAAAAGAAATTTCTATTTCCTTAGAGTTCGAATTAACAAGAATTTTCCATATTTGTGATTTATATACACTGCAATGTATGATTCCACTAGACCAAAGTTCTAGAAGATTTTCATCCAAAGGAAAATATTTTCACGAAACTTTGTGATTCCACTGTAATTTTTCCCAGAAGATTAAAGTTCTCCTTAAAAATCTTATAAAAGTGTACTAAGAAATGCGATAAACACTTTCCCCTTGTGAATATGAACTTTATACATTTAGTGATTAAAAAAAATTAATTACTTTATACTGTTATTTCCTTATATACAGTAATTCACCCAAATAATTTAGCAGTATTAAAAACAGCTTAATTACAGCAATTCCTAAGTCTAATCCCTTATTTCCCATTGTTTCCTAAGCCCTATTTGTGTAAATTTCATGAATGCAAAATTTCTAGAGACTGGAGTACCCTCGTGTATACACGTGGAGAGTCAAATGTATGTAGTTTTGATCCATATTTTGTATAACATTGAGAAAAGCTACTTTGGGGATAACAACGTAATTGCTTTGGAGAGTACTTATTGTTGAAGTAGCTGCGCGCACGCGGTCGACTTCTTCCTTTAGTTTTATGTTTTATGCAGAAGAGCGAATGATTAATGGGGGATTGCGCAATTGAAGCATAAGTGGAATTTTCATTCGGAACAAGTCTATTAAAAGTTCTTGAATTTTATTTAAAGTTAGAGGGACATGACCATTAAATTCACGGTGTAATCCTCCTCCCAAGATCCCTTGATGTTAGTAATTATTTAATCAACTTTCCAACCGCCAAGATTAAGGCGGGTCTATCTTGCTAGTCGAGGATAAACAGTATGGTTTACCATGTCATTCGTGTAGCCCACGACTGTTTCGTGATTGGTGCCTATCCATGATTGGTGAGCAATTTACTGTCGGGATTCAGGAAATAGGCAAGACCTTTTGTAGTGGGTCGTAATGAACGATCGATACGGTATACTACAGGCCAAGATTAAGTTGCTGATTTTTATCTAAGGACTGAATAACGATCGTATTGTTGTCTGATGGTTGTGGGCTGGTCGGATACTGTAAAAATTTTGTCCCTATTTGAATCTTTACGCACTCTTAAAAGAGTTACACTGCAAATCCCAAGTGACTAAAAAAATTATTAGACATCATTTAGTCCTAAATAGAGTCTAAATTTTGCGCACTTATGGAATAAATTACTAAACTTGGTTAAAATGTCTATTCTGTAGACTTTTGGCATAATTACTAAGTTGGTTAAATGTCTATTTATACTCTAGTAATCCAAAAGCCTTTCTTTTATGCATTTAAAGTGACTAAAAAGCTTTGCCTGTAGCAGTTTTTTAGTCGTTTTAGTGGGACTAAATAAAAAGTGACTTAAATTGAAATCTGTTGCTGCATTCCATCGTAGAAATAGAAGTGTTTAGAAGTGTTTTTTGCCAGTTTTGACGTTACAACTGGTCTAAATACACGTATTAAAGTAAAAAGATCGCAGTAGTAGCGTCAGAAGTGAGAGAATTCACTTCATTCCTAAGATTGAACGTACCTGTTGAATTTTAACTTTATTTTTCCTAAGTGACATTTAGAAGTCATGGATTTAAATTTTAGTCACTTTACATTTAGTCCCCCTAATACGACTAGAAAACGGCCACACTTTTTAGTCACTTTAAACGCCTAATATTAGGCAAAAAGATTTACAGTACGTGTACTGTAAGTGAAATTTAAAATAAAGGTATAATAAGGTCTAAAAATTAATAGTCATGTTACAAAAGCTCCAAAATGTCAAAGATCTCTAATAAGACCTTATTAAGGGCTGTGGAACGGTGAAACCATTATGTTCTGTACAACATTACGGACCCACTTTAAAATTTTTAAAATACAACAGAACCCCCTTATAACGGTCTCGGTTATAACGTCAACCCGCATATGACGTCATTTTTTATTTTCTCTGGCCAAAGCGATCTTCTAAAATTATACCAAAATTACCCAGTTATAATGTCATCATGCCTGTAATAATGGCATGAAATTTCAGTCCTTCCAAGCAGGGAAACTCTATTATAACGTCAAAATGACAAAATTTCCAATAAAAATAAAAATATAGGGAAAAAAGAAAAAAAATAGAAGAAAGAAGAGAAAATTAGGTTTTCACATGCCCGGTGAGGAGTCAATGCAAGCAAAGAGGCAATGCTGGCAACACTAACTACAAGGGGCACGAATACGTACGGTAGCCATTTTGGCATGGAAACTGTGCTCTCATATACAGTATACTTTCTCATTTACAGTATACTCTCTACTACAGGTCTCATTTAAACAACGCCCTCTGCAAACAAACATCAATACTAATACATACTAAAAACTTGTTTAAATAATTCATAATTGCGAACTGTCTACAATCGAATTACCGAAATACTGTATAACATGGATTAATAAAAATAAAATAAAATAAATTATAAACTAATTAAATAATTAATTAACTAAATTTAAAAAAAAAAAAAAATATAGATCATTACCGTATCTACCTTGATTCCTGTCACAGTCTTGGCCTTCAAATCCAGGTATGCAGTCACAGGTTAACACATGAGATCCAATCGCATACCTAGAAATAAAAAATCAATACCACATTTTTAGTAGAGCTAAATTTAAACAAGAGATTATAAAAAAAAATGCTAGTTTCCATTCCCAACAACCACTCCCACTACCTCCTACACAACAAACCCGCAATTAGAAACCACATGAATAACTCTTAATAACAATAATAATAACACCAATAAACCAAAAATAGAAAAAAATGACACTGATTATATTTTCGCTTGACCAATGAACGTCCTAAAGAACCTTTGATTACAATAATTTTTTAATCGAGTTGGCTCAACTGTAATCCATCACAATTACATCTCGCAGTTGGCTGAACATTGCCTTTCGCTGTGACATTCCCATTCCTTTGTACAGAGGTCTCGAGCGGATAGTAAAATCTATTTTTTGCTCTTTCTCGGACCTCGGTCACCTCTGGGTACATTTTTGATGATTTCATCTGGGGTCTACAAACGACGGATGGAAGGATCACCGTCTGCTGTTTCTCATTTTTGCTTTTTTTCTATTTTTCTGGTCAAATGGGCCTTTGTTCCTGACTTTTGTGGTTTTTTTAAAATCTTATCTTTTGAATTTTAATGGGATAATAATAGATAAAGATGTAATTACATAATTTCATCACAGGTGGTGTTTATTTGGATATAATTTTATCATCTTGTTTACTGGATGTGTGTGAGAGAGAGAGAGAAAGAAAGAACGAAAGAGAGAGGAAAAAAACGTGGTAATTTTATTAGGTGATAAACTTCAGCAGCTGGAAGAATGGAGTAAAAGAGGAAAAGTCACCAACTTGGTAGAAAATGAGAAAAGACTTGGGTTATTTTATTTGTTTTTTTTCTGAGTTTAATTTATAATTGTAGTCAAATTTTAAACATTGGAACAGAGAAATATTCTGGAATTTTCGAGAACATGAGTTTCTTTAAGGCCATGTCCTATATGTATGTTGTCTCACCCAGTGACCAATAGATGGTGCTGATCGTTGCAAAACATTCTATTTTCGGGAAAAATAAATGAGGCATTTTCAATGCATTCAGTTTTTACTTTTTCTTATTTTGTCCTTATTTTTGAAAACAGAAGTTTTGAATTTCAAAACATCAATTTTGGTAAAATGCTTATTTTGTCTCCTTTTTTGAATTTAATATATGAATTCCCACTAATTAAGATATTTTTAAAACTTTTCTTTTCGAAATATTGCGGCAAAACATTTCCAGGAAGAAATATCCAAAATTAAGTAAAAGATTTTATGTGAAATGTCGCACAAGGACCGGGAATGTACTCAAATGCATGTAAAATGTAGGTATTTTAAAATACATCAAAAATACAATTCCAACATGAATGCATTGTGAAATGTATTTCAGAATGCATCACACAATATTTTACAAATATTTTACACATATCCACAAAAAAAATATCACTCCTGACCTTTAAAACTTTTTTTAAATTTTTGTTTCAGTATCAGTCCGATGAAACTTGAGCTTTTGCTTTTCTCAATATTTGGACATCTGAGATTCTCTTCATCTAAGATTGGCTGCACAGATACTATATTTATATATAAATATACATATATTTATATATAAATATACATATATCTTGATCATCTCTCATCACATTTGTTAATTATAGACATTATTTATCTTCTGACAGATTTCATATGGCCTCAGCAGCCAACGAACGTCATACATACATACATAGATACCAAGCAAAATTAATTAATTTCCAAAACAAGAAAACATTCCTCTGAAACTCTGAGTTCACTTCACTGAAATTAAATATTTAAAGAAAAATAAATTAGAATCTTCTATTAAATACCATCAAATCAATTTTAAAAAAAAAATTTTTTTTCAAGAATCTAATCCCAAAATATCAATTATTTACAAAACAAAATAAAAAAAAACTTAAATGAAGAGTTTTTAATTTCCTGCCATGTAAGACCATTTTCTGTGGTCAGGATTAAAACACATTTTCGTAAAAGCTTCTTTAAAATTTCGTGGTCAGATTTCATTACGAGTAATTTGACTTTCACGCATGATTAGTTACGCAGTATGCTGCCCTTGAGCTTCCCTGCTCAGCACCAGTCTGGCAAAAACAAATCTGCCGTTATTATGTAATTAGACAATAATTTTTTATTAATGACGGCCATCGGTGTTGCATAACGTTAATTAATGTTTATTTATAGATACAGAAGCATGGTATCACTATGATCCCCTTTATATTCACTCTATACACAGCGTATTACTATATTGATCGATCAAAATCTACTCAACATGGTAGAAAACAAGATTGTGGCTGCTGCCACTCGAAAACGTCCCTTCTAGGCGTGTTTTCAGCTGTACACGTTATTTGCAGCTTTCTGTAATTAATAATTCGTCTAGTGCCTCTTTAGCCAAGTTTATCAGCACGTATGTTTGCATTGCATCAATAAAGCTGAGTTTTAATAACGGATTTCTTTATTTATATATTCGTTTGACTTTAGTTTCTATTCGGGAGGCTGTGATTTGAGGTTTCAAACAAGGATGAAGTTGTTTGATGACACTTGACGTAAGTTGTAGATGAGAATTGAAAAAAAAAATTAAATTTGTATTCATAAAGTGGTGTAAATGAGTTGTAAATTGTTCGTAGCTTTAATATTTATGTTTTTACTTCCATTTTTTGTAGCTAGGATATGAAGCGTGAGAATAAATAAGAGCAAAAAATTGTATAAACAGAGAAAAGAAAAACCGATAGAAGAGGAAAATATGAAAATATAATAAAAAACAAACAAAAATGTGACGAGTGTTTAAACAAACAAAATGAATGTAACAAAATAAAAACAGGACAGAAAATTACAGAGTATTAATGAAGCATGAATGAAAATGAAGGATTATCATATCCGTCAAGTTGGAATACTAAAGCTTATATTTCACAGGCACGCATTGCGTTGGCGTGTTAACGCGTGAAATGAGCGCACGAAAGCGATCTTTTTTGCCGATTAGTTAGTAACGCCGCCATCTTGAATCACGTGACTACATGCGATAGAGTTAAACATATTTAGATAAATTGGATTATTTTTCTAGTGTATAGATAGATTTGACTGTAATTTTCCTCCAACAAATCACTTTTAAGTTCATTTCGCAGTGAATAGACTTTTTATTACTTCATGCATTGTATCCCGAAAATGGACTGTGCACTTGGAACAACATGCGAGGCCAAAGCAAAAACACTGCGCGTGAATCTTCAGTGAAGCCAATTGAAGACAAGGCTATAATTATCATTGGTTGATGCGAGGTTGATGTCAGGTGTTTCACCAAGTGGCAAAACATGAAACTACTCACAATTTCAATTCAATTGCCAGCATACAGCGGACATCAGATTTTTATTGAACACAACTTATAGGAATCCTAACAACGTAAAGCAGAATATAAACTTATAGGGAATCAAAAGAGTAATACAATAATGTTTCAATAACAACATCATAGCAACAAAGCATTAACATCCGATCCCATCTCCATTCTCCACAAACCCACTTCATCAAACCACACAAACATCCAATCATTATTGAAAAATGTAACCTTCTAAGTTCTAACTATAACATCAAACACAGAGTAATAAACAACTAACCTAACCACAGCAAATACCTTCAAAACCAACATTCCACCAGCAAATTAGAAATTCAACACACAATACAAACCCAGATAAAAATACAAACAATTTTTAATCAAATTACATTTCAATTTGTTTGCTTATGTCAAACCATTTTGCTTCCTTTATTAAACAATTCATCCTGGTGGCAAATTTTAATGAGTTCACCTGATTAGGTAAAAGTATTAATATCTGATTAAATAAGAGGACAAATGTTGAGCTCGCTATAAGCAGCTTTGCACCAAATCCCCTCTCCTCTCTCTCTCTCTCTGTACTCCTCAAAATTCAACGGGGAGTAATTACAACGCTAATAACATGCAGCTAATTTTTCAATATGTTAATTTTAATCACTTTACCGTATTTACACAACCCATTCCAGGAAACAAAAATGACCTAAACACACTTAACCAGCAAGCAGAAATATTTTTTTTGAAAAAAAATAAAAAATTAATGAGAAAACGCGAGGTAAAGAGTCGAGTTGGGCGTATCGCTGCTGTCAAAGATGCTATTGCACATTCCACAAGGGAACCGGAAATAATAGTGTTCATCCATAAACCTCTAAAATTGGTAATGAGCCAGTAAATTACATGTTCGTTGAAGAGCGAAAGGAAGAAGGCAGCAGCGAGTGTATTGTGTGAGAGGTTGTCTCTCGTTCCAATACTCACTTTGCTTGCTCGATAGAAAAGAAAGGACCAATTACTAAAAATAATAATGACAAAAGAGGGAAAAAATATCGAGATTCGAGAGGAGACTCTGCTCTCTCTCATTCTGCTCGCGTGCGTGATCCCATGG
This sequence comes from Geophilus flavus, assembly GCA_034695885.1. Taxonomy (NCBI): domain Eukaryota; kingdom Metazoa; phylum Arthropoda; class Chilopoda; order Geophilomorpha; family Geophilidae; genus Geophilus; species Geophilus flavus. The sequence continues at coordinate 11,388 of JAQFZO010002287.1, forward strand.
TATTGTAAACCGGTGGAGCACGGCCCGCTGGCTTTAATTGCAGTCTTCTTTTCTGGCCGCAATTGTACGTGTGATGAGTAATCTGGTTTATAAACAAACCGCGATTTGGCCAGTATCTCTCATGTTTGTTTTCTGAATTTGGGTTCAAAAAATCCACCAGGTTAACGACGCTGGTTTTTAAAAATTTATTTTTTTATAACCTCCTGCACTAGAAATCCAAAAGTCTAAATTGTATATGTTTAAAGTGACTAAATAAAAAGTGACTTAAGTTTAAATCCATGATTACTAAATTTTACTGATGCTACGGCTCCACGGTAAATGTTCTGGAAAACAATATTCCTAAAATTGTGCGACTCCATTTTTAAAAATCTTCCTTTAAAAGTTCTAGAACTTTAATTGTTAGGTTAATCTTCTAAAACATTCAGCTTGATGACGTCATAAACTGGAATATTCATAGTTTAACAGCAAAAACAAAATGACGGACATTAGTAGTGAAGTGGAAGTGGTGTTAAAAATAACAAACAACGCAAAAGTAAGAATCCAAACAACAACAGACCACTAAAAATCGCCAAACACTGCATCACAAACATGTTAGCAACCTAGTCAGCCATTTTTAAACAACTATCTTTTCTGGAAAATTCTATGTGTAGTGGAGCCCCCTGGATTCTCCTTTTAAAGTTCTGGACATTTATTTTCCCCAAAATCTTCCAGAACATTTAACATAGTGGAGCAGTAGCATTAGAAAAATTAAACTTAGAATTTAATAGGCACTTTCAATCTTAGGAATAGATAGTGTATCGAGAGAAATTGTGACGTCAAAAGTGACAAAAAACACTTCTATTTCTACGATCGAACGCAGTCATAGATTTAAATTTTAGTCACTTTTCATGCAGTCTCCCTTAAACGACTAGAAAACGGCTTCAGCTATAGCTTTTTAGTCAATACAAATGCATAAAAGAAAGGATTTTGGATTTCTAAAGTATAAAATAGACATTTAACCAACTGAAGAATAGACATCTAACCAACTTTAGGCATTTATGCCACAAGTGTATAAAATGTAGACTCTATTTAGCCACTAAATGAACGGTATAATGATTTTTTAGTCACTTGGATTTCCAGTGTGATCCGACTTCAGAAAATCCGGATTATTTGTGCCTTGTAAACATTCACGGAAAAAATTGTCTTAATGGTTAAACTACAAGTT